>JAJHPC010000021.1:10067187-10313700 GCA_024447665.1 Juncus inflexus
GTGCAGGGTGGTCAGAAAGGTGTTGGCAATTGGATATTGGATAATATATATATATTCAGTGCTGAGTCAGATAAGCACAATGAAAATTTTATTGGACTCACAACACAGCCCTGTTTGTTTTGTTTAATATATATTCGTTTGATCTGTTTGAAAGGATTGGGCCAATTAGGCCCATTAATTTTTAATTGTTTGGATCAGTTGAATTTTATTGGGCTTTTAGGAGGCTAGTGTTAGTTTTCACGTGGCACTGAACCGGTGGTATGATGACTTGTGTCATCATTTCAACCGTTGAAAGTATAAATAAATTATTTCTTTCCAATTCCGCAAGCGATAATAATAAAAACAAATGAATTGGTAGATAATCTTCAATTTTTTGATGAGAATTGTTTGCATCTTCTATATCTTTTGCTATGTAATGAATTGTATGTTTATGTCTTGCAATAATCATGGCATATTATTCCATTCCAAAAAAAATCATGGCGTGTTATTTATTGCTTGATGTATATTCAAATATATTGTGGATCCAAAGATTACTTTGGTATTGATAACATTCTCAAAGGAAAAAAAAAATACATTGGTATTGATAAACAATGCAATAATTTCTCTTTTTTTAATAGAAAAACTATATAATTAATAGAGAGACAGTTTGAGATGCACAAAATCCTTTTATATACCCAACAAGGCAACAACAGGAGGGAAATGGCGAAGCTAAACTCCAAAAAAGAGAGTAACTTTCTCATATTAAAGTTAACCACTTTTAATTCACAAAAAATCACTTTCCCAAAAACAAACAAACGGACGAAGCTTCTCATAGATCCTTAATATTTCATCTCTCTTTTCTTCTTCTCTCACCTCATTCTCAATCACTCTGCCATCCCATCCATGGCGATGATGCTGACTCCTGTCCTCGGTGCCCAAGTTTGAAAGCAATTCCTGAGGGATCTCAACATAATAATACAATATAAATTTTCTAAAAGAGTCAAATATATAGAAATATATATATTTCGAAATTTTTTAACTAAAATATTATTGCTATATACTATCATTTCAACAACTTAGAGGGATCATGATCTTATCCGGTCTCTCTATAGAGCTCCATCACTATCAGTCATATTCAGAAGGTTGAATGTTTTATATATTTATCTCCAATTAGTTTTCTAATTTACACTATCTATGACATTCATCTATTTAAGAACACCAATGATAAAATCAATTTTAAGCAACAATCACTGTTCATGTTCATGCTAAGTTAATTTCTTCTTGAGTCTCCGTCATTCAATTTTCATTGTCATGATTTTTTTTTTTTGAAGTGTCAACAATGTCAAAACATTCATCATTTTTTTTTTAAATTGTCAAAACATTCATGATTGTGTCTTGAGTTACTAGATTTCATCGTCAGTCGTGAGTCTAAGAAGTTCTCTAGTTTTTTTTTTTAGGTACAGTCATAACTCCGATTGACCACTACTTTCACTATCTATTCTTTTAGATCAATCGATTTAGAATTTTATAAATTCTTGTTTGATAAGCACACTCGACAAACACTCTATCACTCATCACCATTAATTTAAATGCACTCAATAACTGGTCTCACAATCTCATGTTCATAAGATAAGCATTACCAAAAACAAGTTTCATGTGATGACTCTTACTCTGATGGACACAATGAGTATGAAAGAAATAAAGAAATCAGCAAGTACCTGGGCGGACTGTCGTACTCGGTCGGGACGAATTGTGTCTGGAGAAGCACCCCTTCCGGAACTGGAAGTGATATAAATGGAGGTCATAACTTTTTATCGGTTGGCGGCCTTATTGCAACAGGAACGAACGAAGCAGCACCGAAAGCTCGTCAACGGCGGACGGAGGCAGAATCGTCAGCCTGGGTGCTTCTCAGGATCACTTTCCAAGGAAAATGAAAACTGGATTTTGAAAAACATGTCGAAATATTTTATTTCTTCAGACTTTTCCAAATCTCAAGTTTCATGTAAAATGCCTATCAAACAATTTTTTTTTTTTTTTTTTTGAATGGATGCTTGAGGCCCTATCAAACAATTTAATTTGTCCTAAGGGGGAGCTCGATGTTTAGGGCGTTAGTCTTGTAAATTGAGAATGCACTAAAATATTTCTCGCATTTCGTTGCGATAATAATAAAACAAATGAATTAGTAGATAATCTTCAACTTTATTAAAGATAATGTTAGAATCTTCCATAGTTTTGTTACGGAATGACTTTTATATATTTGTAACGCAGTACTTGTATATGCAGTACTTGTGTTCTTGGTGTCAGTGTATCCAATTCCAAATATGTTGTGGATTAAATTATTTCATTTATATTGATAACAAATGCAATCATATTATTTTAATAAATAAGCCACACATATAGATAGACACACAGCATGATACACAGAAAATCCTCTTATTTTCCTAAAGGGACGCAACAACAGAACGGAAAATCGTCAAGCTAAACTCCAAAAATAATAATAAAAAAAGGAAACTTTCTCGTGTTAAAATAAGCACTTTTATTTCCCAAAAAAAATTCACTTTTTACCTACGGGTTTTGTATTAAAAAAAAATCACTTTTCCAAAAACGAACGGACGGAACGGAAGGAAGCTCTTGTCACGTCAACGATATCCCCCGAGCGCATTTCCTATTCTCAGAGCTGAGAGTACGAAATAAAGATGCTGTCAGAATGTATTACTGCTGTCCGAATAAGAAATATGCTCTGAGAATATCGTTTCTCTTGTCATAAATCACCAGATATTTCGTTTCTCGCTCACACTCTGCCATCAATGGCGATGATGATGATGATGACTGCTCCGGTGCTCTCCAGCGCCGCCATTGGCCCTTCTCGCCTCAATTCCTCCGCCTCCGGATCGCATGGTCTGCGCGCTGGTAACCCCTTCTTCTCTAGAATTTTTAAGTCTCGCCGCGGGAGGAAGCTTTTGCCTGTCACGCGCGTCGCGAGTGATCGGGACGTCAAGAAATCCAGCTCGGACGATGGTAATTCATCTGATTCTTCTCAGTTATAAATAGTTTGATTGGTTTTGAGACCTGCATTTCTGATTTTTGTGAATTAATTGCCTAATCTGAAGTGGAATGGTTGATTAAATGACCAGATCGTCATGATCACTTGATCTGACCTGAATCTCCACATTTCCTTCTTTTATTCCTTTCTGTTGATATATTTCTTTTCTGATCGCTTAATCGAGGTCTAGTGGACCTTCAATTGAGCCTTAAAACTAATAATATATCATATAAAAACCAATAATTGTGATTAATTTTGATACAGAAATTTCAAATCCAACAGATTCTTCTTCAGTATACGAGCCATCTACAATCGCGTCGAGCATCAAATACCATGCAGAATTCACCCCTTCTTTCTCACCTGAGCATTTCTCTCTACCAAAAGCGTATCACGCGACGGCTCAAAGCGTATTAGACTCTCTAATAATCAACTGGAACGCAACTTATGATTATTACGACAAGATGAACGTCAAACAAGCCTACTATCTCTCCATGGAATTCCTTCAAGTTCCAACTTTCCCTCTTTACTTCAATCCTTTAATCAATTTCATAATTTATTTATTTTATCATTAATTACTATTTTTTTTTTTTTGTGTGAATTAGGGAAGGGCGTTGCTAAACGCAATTGGTAATTTGGAATTAACTGGGAAATACGCAGAGGCTCTGAAACAGCTCGGATACAATCTTGAAACTGTCGCTAATCAGGTTCAATATTTCTCAAAAATAAAACCAACTAATCTCTCTCTCTCTCTCTCTCTCTTGTTTTTTAGGAGCCAGATGCAGCGCTTGGAAATGGAGGATTAGGAAGACTCGCATCGTGTTTCTTGGATTCTTTGGCGACATTAAATTATCCAGCATGGGGATACGGACTCAGATACAAATACGGCCTTTTCAAGCAAAATATAACTAAAGACGGACAAGAAGAAGTTGCTGAAAATTGGCTCGAGGTTTTCTCATTTTCCGTTTATTTTATTTTGATTTATTTTAACTAAAAGAAATCAGGAGGAATTTCATATTTACCCTTCCAAAACTTCAAAATATCATATTTATTTACCCTTCTGAATATATGAATGTCAAATTCACCCTTCCAGAATCTATCATATGTCCTCTTAAAAAATGCAAATATCAAATTTACCCTTTTAAAATTGATAAAAATATTAAATATTTAGCCTTTTAAATATTTTTACAGACAAAAATAACCTTTCTTCACTAAACTATTGCCTCTCTTTTAACATCTCATATCAATTCATTCATCACTTTAACAACATGTCTTTTTTCGTGCCAGATGGGGAACCCATGGGAAATAGAACGCAAGGACATTTCCCATCCTATAAAATTCTACGGGAAAGTAGTCGTAGGATCGGACGGGAAGAAGCACTGGATCGGGGGCGAGAATATCAAGGCAAAGGCTTACGACGTGCCCATTCCTGGTTTTAAAACTAAAACTACGATTAACTTGAGACTCTGGTCGACAGCTGTGGGATCCGACGGGTTCGATCTAGACGCGTTTAATGCGGGTGAGCATGTGAAGGCTGATGAGGCGAAACATAACGCCGAAAAGGTATATTGTGGTTAATGATTGGTGTATTCGTTTGGTAAAATGTATTGTATTGTACTGAGAATGGTATATTAGAAATTTGCAAAAAACTAGCCCCTATATTATGCCGAAATTGCGAAAAATCCCCTGCTTTATTGGAAATTGCAAAAAAAAAAAAGAACTTATTTAAAAATTGTTAATTAAGATAATTAAGTTAATTAATATTTCTTAATTTAGGGGCTTTCTTGCAATTTCCAATAATGTAGGGGTTTTTTGCAATTTTTTCATAATGTAGGACCTTTTTCGCAGATTTCCCTTTAAAAAAGACTTTTCTTTCCAAAACCTAATTTCCAATTCTCCCTTTATTAATTTCATTTCATTTATAACCCTTTCAGATATGTTACGTGTTATACCCGGGCGACGACTCAACCGAAGGCAAAATCCTGCGCCTCAAGCAACAATACACGCTCTGTTCTGCTTCGCTTCAGGACATAATCTCCCGCTTCGAAAGGCGCGCTGGTAATTCTATAAATTGGGAGGACTTTCCCGCAAAAGTGGCCGTCCAGATGAACGACACTCACCCGACCCTCTGCATCCCTGAGCTCTTGAGGATTTTGATGGACGTGAAGGGGCTGAGCTGGGACGAAGCCTGGAAAATTACGCAGAGGTACCTGTGAAATTAATAATTAGTTTTTTGGGGAATTGATTGGTTGTTTTTTGTGGTTTTGAAGGACGGTGGCGTATACGAATCACACGGTTTTGCCGGAAGCGTTGGAGAAGTGGAGTCTGGATATTATGGAGAAATTACTGCCTCGCCATGTTGAGATTATAGAATTAATCGATGAACAGGTAGAAAAAAAACCCTAAACCCTAAACCTCATTTCTTTTTTATTTATTTTGTAATGACCATTTTTATTAACTCTGCGTGTTTATTACAGTTGGTGAATACAATAATAGCGAAATACGGTACGGTCGATCTTGAAATATTGGAGGAAAAACTGAAAGAAATGAGAATATTAGACAATGTGGATCTGCCAGCTTCAATCGCTCAACAATTCATCAAACCAAGGGAGAAAAAAGAAATCCTGGAATCCAAATCCAGTATTCTCAAAAAACCGGGAAAAGAAATCCCACTAGATCCTTCTGAAGTAAAGGAAGAAACTGAAAGTAAAGAAGGTGAAGAAATTGAGGAGGAAATTGAAGAAGAAGAAGAAGAAGAGGAAATTGAAGAAGAAGAGGAGATTGAAGAGGAAAAGGGATTTATGCAATCTGATCCTAAAAAACCGAAATTAGTAAGAATGGCGAATTTGTGTGTGGTGGGTGGCCACGCTGTAAATGGAGTCGCAGAAATTCACAGCGAAATTGTCAAAAATGAAGTCTTCAATAGCTTTTATGAGGTAAAAAAACAGTTTTCATATAAAAATCCTAAAATTATATTATTTATTTATTTTTGTTTCTTTTTGGTGTAGATGTGGCCTGAGAAGTTTCAGAACAAGACGAACGGAGTGACACCTAGGCGCTGGATCAGGTTTTGTAATCCTGAGCTGAGTGACATCATAACGAAATGGATCGGTTCTGATGATTGGGTCCTTAACACTGAAAAACTCTCTCTCCTCAAAAAGGTTCTTTTAATTGTTTCTCTCTCTCTCCCCCCTCTCGTTTTGGCAGTCTTACTTTCTCTCCCTAAATGTTTTTACTCATTTATTTTGTGGGTTTAGTTTGCGGATAATGAAGAACTGCATGAAGAATGGAGGGCCGCAAAAAGAAATAATAAAATGAGAGTTGTTCAGTTGATAAGAGAAAGAACTGCTTATATTGTCAGTCCTGATTCCATGTTTGACATACAGGTAAACTCATTATAAAAACATTAATTATATTATTATTTCCATTAATTCAATTTCTTTTCTTATTTTAATCAACCAGGTGAAGAGGATCCATGAGTACAAGCGTCAAATGCTGAACATACTTGGAATAGTATACAGGTATAAAAAAATGAAGGAAATGAGCAAAGTAGAAAGAATGGAGAACTTTGTACCAAGAGTTTGTATTTTTGGCGGAAAAGCTTTTGCTACTTATGTTCAGGCCAAAAGAATCGTGAAGTTTATTACTGATGTGGCTTTTACTGTCAATCATGATTCAGACATTGGCGACTTATTAAAGGTATATAAAAAGGGAAATTAAAAAAAATAAATAAATAAGTTTGTTGAGTATTTTGAAGAATCCCATTTATTGTTGAAAACTATGTTTCATTTTAGTCTCTAATGTGGGTTGAATTTTTCCTTTGCAATTCCTTGTTTGACTTTTTTTTAAAAATATTCAGAAAATATAGGGGTTTTTTGAAAAAATTCTAAAAATATATTACAATAAATTTTTCTATTTTTATTTAATACCGAATTATTTAATTTTAATTTGTTAATTAATTTTAGGTTGTATTTGTACCGGATTATAATGTGAGTGTAGCCGAGCTTCTGATTCCCGCTAGCGAACTCTCCCAACACATCAGGTCTCAAACCACCCCAAAAAAACCATAAATAAATAAATAAATAAAATAAACATATTAATTTTTTTTTAGGTTGGTGCCAGTACAGCTGGTATGGAAAAATATAAAAAATTATCCCCAAAACATTAAAAAAACTACAAAAAATAATAAAATAAAAAATATATAAAAATATTAATTTTTTTCATCAGTACGGCTGGAATGGAAGCGAGCGGTACGAGCAACATGAAATTCGCAATGAACGGATGCATACAAATCGGCACATTAGACGGTGCAAATGTCGAAATTAGAGAAGAAGTTGGTGACGATAATTTCTTCCTTTTTGGCGCCAAAGCTCATGAAATCAATGATTTGAGGCTCGAAAGAGCTCAAGGAAAGGTAGGTACCATTTAGTATTTATTACTTTTATATTATTGTTATATGTATGTTGTGTATAGTAGGTATTGTGTATTTATTTATTGGGAAATTTGTAAAGAGCCCCTGTGTTATTGAGAATTGCAAAAAGAACGTCTATTCTTAGGAAATAAAAAAAAATAGCTCCTCTAATTTTGTTGTAAAATTATCAATTTAGAAGATTAGGATGAGTGAACCGATGGTGTTTGTTCTTATTAGCAACATGGGCTGTTTTTAAATTTCCGAAGAATGGAGGTTTTTTTGCAATTAACAATAATACAGGGTCTTTTTGCAAATTTCTTCTTATTATTATCATTATTGGTATATATATGTTATGTATATGTATTTATATATTTTATTTTTTATCAATTTTTTTTACAGTTTGTGGCGGATGAGAGGTTTGAGGAGGTAAAGCAATTTGTGCGCAGTGGCGTTTTTGGAAATTTTAACTATGAGGAATTGATCGGTTCATTAGAAGGAAATGAAGGATACGGCCGAGCCGATTATTTCCTTGTCGGCAAAGATTTCCCCAGCTATCTTGAGTGTCAAGAAAAGGTTGATGAAGCATATCGCGACCAGAAAGTAAGTAATAATTACCAAAATACCCCTGAGATTTATTTAATTATATATGTGGTATTTTTTATTTTTATTATTGTTTTGCAGAAATGGACGAAAATGTCGATAATGAACACTGCGTGTTCGTCTAAATTCAGCAGCGATCGTACGATTCATGAGTATGCGAGAGATATATGGGATATCAACCCTGTTGTTTTGCCCTAAAATGATATATTGAAATTAGTTGAGGGTATTTTGGTAATTCTCCATCTATCGGCAGTTTGTTTGTTCGCTAGCGGTAACTAAGAGAGAGCTAGTAGTTTACTTAGCAATTGAGGAAAAAAAATATTAAATAATGCAGCTGGTTTTGTGGTGTAAGTAGTTATAAGAAATGGATTATGTCATGTGGTGTGGTCTGTATATTTTGCATTAATAACTCATAAAAGTAATAAAACTCTATAAAAGAGTTTATCATGGAGCTTCATTATATTGGCTCGTTCTTGTTTTCTTTTTTTTTCTTTACAGGCTCTAAAACGGCTAAAACGGCATATTGATGTTTTGCAAGGGTAGATATGAAACTATGGCATTTGTAATAATGCGATTCCTAATCTTTCAATCTATAGGTCCTAAAAATTACATTATATTATAAAAATAAGACCCACCCCGTTTGAACAAGTTCTAAGTAAATCTGCTTTTAAGTTCAAGAGATTCCTATTTGATATTTAAAGTGAAATCAAATCTAAGGACGCCTTTTCTACAAAGGAATTTAAATTATAAGGGTTGGTCATTATTACTCATCCATTCCTTACAAAAGAGAGATTCTCATATTCCTTCTTTTCTTTTGGCATATTTAAATTAAACAAAAAAATATAATAGGAAATCATGAATATTCTGTGAGGCAGTTAGGATTATTTCAGTTCAAATTGAATTAATAATTTAACAATGCTGATCGAACAATCCGTTGTACCGACAGGCGAAGATTATCATTAATTCTGAATTCTGAATATATAAACTTTAAAATAGAAAATACAATCTCAGCCATCCAATTTCAATCTAATTCAGAAGCTATCTTTATCATATTATAATTTTCTTTCGTTTAAAAAAAAAATCCTTTTTTTATGGTAAATATAAATTAATAATGAGATGTGACCTAACACTACTCATAAAAATAGCTGGTAAAAGGGTTGCTTGTTGCACTGAACTAATTGAACACATTTCTATCAAGAAAAATACAAGACATATTTTGCAATATATAAATCATGATTACATGTACATATTATGTAAGCACTATATGTATCTAGATATTCCAATATGTTTTCATGTAATAAACACATGTTGAATCTAGATATAGCGTAGCTAGGATGAAATAAGTAAAGGCTGAGAAGTATTTCTTTCAATGGCTGGTTTCTGATGTGTATATATCAGTCTATATCAGCATCATTTTCATATATTAATAAAATATACTATTCAAGTACAACGATATAATGTCACATCATATTTGAGAAAATTAGGGTTTTCTAATATCTCAGTTTGATGTTAGTTTCAGTTAACAAAAATGTACCAACATCAGAAGATTTTTGTCTCTGTTTGTAAGAAAATGGAGATTAATCCCAGAGACTTGCATATTTTTACCTACATGAGAAATTAGTTTAATATATAACTTGATTAGCATTTGACATGTTGGTTTAGTTAATAATTTTTTTTGTTTTGTTGAGAAAATTTGAAAAGGGATCGAATGTCCCTCTTTCCAATGCAACATTTTATCAGTATAGCATTCAGACTGTAAAAAATACTAACAATTCATGAACACATAATAATTGTTGCATTTTGTAATTACATTAAGGTACAAAATATGTTAGGCTACCAACCGACTAGTAAAATTAAAAATGTTCTTAAATCTACTCATAAAAAAAAAAACAGAAGCAAAAGATGCTTGGCTTAAATGGTTAAAGCGTCACAATATGAGTACGACTTGTCATTTCTTATGGTTAATAAAATTGACGGATAGGATTTCATTTCGTTATAAGATTTTATGTAGATTTTATGAAGTGGACCCTCAAAAATAACAAAAATTAAAAATAAGCTCTTGTCGGCAAACATATTTATTCCTGTTAATGATTCCAACACCAAAAAGATGACAGGGAAAGGAAAGGAAAGAATAGAAAAGAAGGAATATAAATCACTAAACTAAATTAATTAAAAGGATCAATTCAATATCAACAATTTTGTGATGGGATTGATTTCGTGCGGGCCAAGTTAGGTTTCTACAAGATTCTCTTTGGGCCCACCACCGCCCCCTCCTTTTATATATAAGATAATAATATTCCTGTTTATTTTTCATTTTTGTTTCAAGTTTTTTTTATTCATACAAGTAATTACTGATTGGAATGATCATATAAATCATGTGAGAGAGATGGTTCTCAAATACATTCTAACCCCGAAATTATCGGTTAATTAAGTAATCAAATAGCTCTATTCCTCTCAAGTTGTCCTGTCATTGGAGATGTAAAAAACAGCAGTAATTAGTTAACTGAAGGATTGTCCAGTTTGATGAGAACCGGAGATGATCTACACAACAAGGCGCTCAATAATAGTTCAATAGTTTTTCTTTTTTGTAGTAGGTCGAATAGCCTACTAGGTTTTTTATTTATATTAAATTAATAATTTTACAATTATTTTTTTTGGACTCTCCAACCGTTTGAAACAAACTAAAATTACAAATAAAACTCCGGACTACATTTTTATTCCTATATTTAGTCTAATTTTCTAAATGTCTAAATCTCGTCACGGAATATTCGTGCATTTCGTTCCTTCCAAATAGTTCAATAGTTGAGGACCCGAGTTTTATCATAGCATTAATAAATCCTCTCTCACTCATTGTACTTTCTTTTCTTTTCTATTGTAAATGTTAAAATATATACCATTTTACTCGTAAATATTCGGTAATGCGAATAAATATGATAAAATAAAAGAGTGAAGTAATGTATAATATATAGGGTGGGACAGTGTACCTTTTTATCGAGTACTGAAAACGATAGGCTATAAGAAACTTCCAATTTCTCCCTCTTTACCCTCTCCTCTCCTCTCCTCTCCTCTCTCAAAGAGAATAATTAGGTATAGTTCAAATCAAGCTAATCAATCAACTTCACTTCAAGGGAGAGCGAAGAAGAGAGAGAGAGAGAGAGAGAGAAGGGGTGGTATATCTTACAGTTCATGGAGGATCAGCAGAGAGGAGGCTCGGAAATCTCAGCAGATCAGTCATCATGGACGTTCAACGCCGAAGGAGGCGACATCTCTGCTCTCGAAGAACTCTGCTCTGGCCATGGATGGACCTTTCCGCCTGGATCGGGTACTGATTTCCAGATGTTCGATCCGCCTGAGAGCTCTGCTGGTGCAGCGATGGAGGAGCCGGCAGTTGTGAAGGATCTGAAGGTGGAGATCACCGGCGAGGCGGCGTCGTCGAGCTCCAGCGAGGAGAAACCGCCTGAGACTGAGCCAGCGTGAGTATAGTATACAGTGTGTAGTGTAGTGTAAACTGTAAATTCGCTGAGTGGCAGTGTCGTAATTAGATGCAACAACTGAGGGCATAATACGGTGATGGGAAAAGAATAATATAATACGCGGGAAAGAGAGGAGCGTGCGTAAGCCAATAGGGCGTTTTGGTCATTTCGGAAGGAGATATTTCTCTTTCTCTTTCTCTTTCTCTTTTGTTAATTCGATTTCGATTCTTGCGGCTGAAATTCCGTGTTGATAATTCTACGCGCTTTCTCATTTTCTTTTCTAATTTTCTTTTTTTTTTTTAAATTTTATATATTGGGTTTTTAGTTCGTGGGATTGATTGCTATTGGCGGTTTCTACGTGAAACTTTTTGTTTATTTCCACTACTGCCCATGTCTCTTGGCTGAGTCCAGTGGTGCAAATTGATGAAGTTTTTACTTGATTTCTGGGTTTCTTCAACTGAGATATTTAAATTTCTAATTTCTAAACAACCAATATTTTCATTTCTACCTTAATAATTCTTTTTTTTTTCACTTTAAAATGCAGTATGCTAGTTGAGTATATATATATATGAGTATATATATATGAGCTCGTCCATAAAATTTCACATTCGTAAATTTATTTAGATCAGACGGTCTATATTAAATTTAAAGTGAAATAAAATAGACATTTGTTTTCCATTTTAAAGTAAATGACCAAGGATAAATAAGTAAATTATCTTCATAATTGATATTTTCCTTCTTTGATTTCTATTTCTATTGTTTCTTTATCTCTCTTCACAAAAAGTATATTTTAACTTATTGTACTTATAATATACTATTTTTGTATTGTTGATATATGTTTCAAAGTACTAACATACAATTTGTGTGCGTCATTCATTATTAATATACCATTTTTTGTGTCAATCCACTACTTTTGGCGTGGATATTTCATTTTACGTTTATTGTATAATCTTTGATGCCAATATATTTTTTAATGTTTTTTTTTGATAAATAATAAATATTTTTTCATGTTTAATAGGCCGCTTTTGGACAAGTATGATATTAGTTCAAATGTGGCATCTTAGTATGTGTGTGTATAAATATATATAAATAAATATATATATATATATATATAGTCAAATAATAACATAATTTTTTGAGATTTAATAAATTATTTTATTGTGTCAATATTGACTTCTAAGTATCGGTATAGATCTTTTGTACACATTTCATTATTAGTATGTAATTTTATGTGTCGATATACCATTTATGTGTGCCAATATTCTTTTTACTGTGAATGCATCAATATTAATTTTTTAGTTGTTCAATTATTTTTAACATTTTGTGTTGCTCAATATAATATTGTACGTAATTTATTATTAATACACTATTCAGTATTTTTTTTATTGCAAATATACTAATTTGTGATGAAACGGAAAGCTAGATGCAATAAAATGTCCATTAATATACCCAATATAATTTCAGCCTATTTGTTATACTTGTGTTATGCCGATGGAAGAGAAAAATAAATTTAATGGGGATTTCCATAAATAAATCAAATGGAGGGGAAGTTGAGATGTGTATGTTATGGAAAGAAATTAAGAGTAAATCTAGGTAATTAATATTGTATATACCTAAAATATTCTATTAATCGTAACGATCTTACTCATATTTATCATTAAATAAAAAAAAAATGGAGTACTGTAGACGAGCTATATATATTTATATACATTGCATCCATGAAATTGGATTTCTTCCGGTTTTTTAGCTTAAAAATTCAAGATTTTTGTATTTTCTATCATTGCATAAAAGAAATTTTGTTCATACTGAAGGGAGAATCTTTTAATATTTCCTGATAATGAGACCCAAGTAATTTTCTTCCCTTTTCCTGCTGAACTTCAATCATACTCTCATCTGAGGTTCTTACTTCATGATTTTCTGTCTAGGGTTTGCAGTCGTGCTTTCATGATATCTCTCGCTTAATTCTTATAACTTTTAATCTGCTAGAAGGATCCAAAGAATTGCAATAATTGCACCAATATTCTATTTTCTAAATGTTGGCATTAAATCCCAAAAAATGATGCATTTTTTGTTTTAATTTGAATGTAGGAATAAAAATGTGACAAAGAGAGGGCAAAAGAGAACGCGACAAGCGAGATTTGCGTTCATGACAAAAAGCGAAATTGATCATCTTGAAGATGGATACAGATGGAGAAAATACGGCCAAAAAGCCGTCAAAAATAGCCCTTTTCCAAGGTAATAATTATCCCTTTAATTTTAGGAAAGTTCTAGTTTATCTCTTAGTTTTATACGTAGTGTTTTATGATCTTATCAAAGATGATTTTATTTTAATCGTAATTGGTTAATTTTAAGATACTTTTTTTATTAATTTAGTGGAAGTTCATGCTTTTGCAAATTTGATTTTTGTTGTTAAAAGAAATTTTTGTGATAACAAAGTATAAATTGAAGAATATAGTATATCTATATTCTATTTTTTATGGTGTGTGTGACAAGAACTTCAATGTTGACTTTGACTTGAATGACTAATTAGGTTGCAACATATATGACCCTATATATAGCTAGCTAGTTTGATCTTTTGTTTGTTTGTAAGTATACTTTTTCATTTCTCAATAAAAAGAAACAAGAAGGGTTCTAATTCATTAATTAAATGCGTAGGAAAGCAAGTTTTTTGGAACTTCCCTTTGACTGCATCCAGATTAGTATATTAAATTAATCAACTTTGCAATTTGAGTTAGGTAGTTTCACATGCTTCATTTACTATTCCATCATTTTGGAAATTTTTGATTTTTTTTTATGGCAATTTTTGAATTTAATTTTGCTCGAATTAGTGTCACATATCAAATCAAGCTTTAAACCCTAGCATCTATTTTCATATAAACCACTAATTTCTTCTAATATGGATATGGTTTTTTATTTCTTCAATATGGAAACATATTAGTCATTTATTTTTTCATGATTTTTTTTTTGGCTTTTGTTACATAATCACCTTTGTTTGGGGGTTATATAAAAACTTGATAGAATTTGCTCCAAAAAATTATAAAATCAATAATGTTCAATTTCCAACAAAATATCCTCGTAGTATAATCTAGTTCAATCCTCAAGTAGTCTCTATATTTATTTCATTTTGAAGCTTTTTGATGGTCCTAAATAAAAATTGAAGAAGTTAGTTATTAGTAATGACATAATCATATTGCCATCATTGGCCAAATCAATAGATTAAGGAAATTAAACATCAAATATATTATCCTATATATCCCCATCACAGGAGTTACTACAGATGCACGAACAGCAAGTGCACCGTCAAAAAGCGTGTGGAGCGATCCTCACAAGACCCAACAATAGTAATAACAACATACGAGGGCCAACACTGCCACCACACCATCACCTTTCCTCGTACCAACAACATGCTCAGTGGCGGAGGCGTAATTTCCCCTATCCACAGTGCGACTGCTCTGGCTCAACGTTTCGCTCTCTCGACTCCTCATTTGTACTTCCCTCCTGATACTAATCATAATAATATTAATAACAATAATAGTAATAATAATGGTAGTGTTAGTTTACCTCGAGTTGGAATGGAGAGGGCGAGTGGAAATGGTGAGAAACTTGAAGCGGGTGAAATGGAGAGGATTAAAGGGCAGGTGGATGAGGGATTATTGGGTGATATGGTGCCTTCTGCCATGAGGAAATTAGGATGATATAAATTGTATGGAAAAAGAGGTAATTTAAAATACTTCAATATGTTTATTACTCGTATTATTAAAAAAAGATTTTAATTTACTTGCTTTGATTATCTTTTTTATTGAGAAAGAAAGCATATATTTGCATTGATTATCATCCTTATATGTTGAGAAAATATTTGCATTGATTGTCTTTTTGTTGCATAATAGTTAAGACATGAGTTATGCAAGTGTATATATTTCTTCTACGTTCATCAGAAGGACCATACGTGTAAAGGAGGTGCAACTTCTATATAATATAGTGAAATATTATTACTTCAAAGTTCGAAATATATTATCTCAAACCCTAAAAAAGTGGCTAGCTACTATTTGAATAACATCTTGGTAGTAATATCTTATTTACCATATAATATGTGTAAATGGTAGTTAATTAGCTTACGCGTTTTCTCGTCTTTTATTTTCTGACTCATATTGAGCAACATATTTAATTATTTATTTATTTCACCGACAGGCCTCATTAATTTTTATTTCATCTAGATGCTTGGTTGGTCAAAGAACATGCATGTATGTTCTCATTCATATATTAAGCAAAATCTTTATGTAATCTTCCGTGAGTATTTTATAATCTGATATTTTATTAATTGAATCGCAGGAAATATAAAGGGGAATAATTGAGGGGCGCAGTATATTAATTTGATCTGGATTTTCATGACATGGTATGATATGGTTTCTAGTGTAGTATAATGTGGTGTAGGTTGGTTTTGACTTTTGGGGAGTTTTATTTTATTGTTTTAATTTGGATTACATTCTGATTAAGGCAGAATTTTAATGCCACGTGGCCCATTATGCATGGCCAATACTAGCTAGATTATATTCTATTCTTATGTGTATTTTGTTAGATAATTAATGAGTTGTACTACAATGTATCTGAGATGTTGAATATCTTCTTAATTATTAGATTGGTGCTACTTAATGTTATTTCATTATTAATTTAATGTGTTCCTTTATAATATGAGATTATCATCATAATGAGTTCATATATATTCTTCATCTCCCATTATATTTTACTAGAGCTTATAACGTATAATTCTATACTATAAAATTCCTAATTAGTTTATACAACTATATATATTCTTCCTATGGGGAGGAACTAACGAATATAAAAAAGACAAACATTTAGCAAAATCGAAAATGACATGCACATCCAAAAAGAATGGAGGCTTGTGAATTAAGAATCTTAGAATGCACAATAATGCACTACTAATGAAATAGATTTGGAAAATTAACACCCAGGAAAAAGAAGCATGGGCTACGGCTATCAACGCATACCATGGCGCACATATGCTTTCATGGAATAATAAAGCACAAAGCTTCTTCATGACATATTTACAAACGATACTACCGCTCTTCAACAACAGGGTCAAAATTAAGACAGGAAACGGGCGCACAACTAAATTTTGGCATGACAAATGACAAGAGGAAACATATGCAAATCTATATAGGAGAACTACCAGGAAAAACATTATAGTCCACGAAGCAGTTACAAACCCCGATTCCCTACAATGCCACAGCGTGTTAAGCACGTATCAAGAGAATAGACTCACAGAGTTGAATGAACAATTGAGCAGCATAACGCTAAACAATGAAGCGAACACATTAATGCGGGAGGCTTGCAAAACAAAGCAATTCTCCATTAAAACAGCTTATAGCTTTTACACGGACCGATGGCAAAATGACGAACACGATCGTTCTCTCTGGGAAATAAGAGCACCACCAAGAATAAATTTTTTCTTGTGGCTGCTAAACAAATATAAACTCAATACAAGAGAGAGACTCCTACGTAAATAGTGCATACACACGGATGCCTGCGTCTTATGCAACCTTAGAGCAATTGAGTCAAGAGAGCACATTTTTGCAAATTGCAACTATGCAAAATTAGTATGGCATAAAGCATGCGCCCAAGTAGGCCTAAAGGGCCCGGCAAGGATCAATGCATCCTTCAACTTGCTTAATTGGGCAAAGAAGAGATTATAAAAGCCGCTCCACACAAGAAATGGGAAGGAATATGGGCAGTCTGCTGCTGGGAGATTTGGAAGGAAAAGAATAATTGGATCTTCCAAGGAAAAATAAAAAAGTTCTACCCAAACTTTCCAATGTACTTGCCATATCTCAAGAATGGGCAACCGCATGAATGTGAAGAGAGAAAGGAGGAACGAAGCACAATCATCATTGGCACGGAAGACTGCATCTTGTATCAATCTGACCACTTCAACCTCACTATCTCTTTTTTTACTACACAATATTTTGTTATTGTAATATGATATGTAATCTATTTTTGTAGTGTCAAATTGTCGGATGGCATCATTCTTATTTATTTCTTGTCGTTTTAGTTTATTACATTCATTGACAATTGCGGGTTGTAAAACTAGACATTGATTAATAGATTTACACGAGATACATTCAAATTCTCCGTAATTTTCAAAATAAAAAAATAAAAAAAAATAGCGAGAGAATGGGCAACCACAGCAACCCACCATATAAGACCGAATCCTTAGTTAGGATAGAGGGTCAGGATAGAATGAGGAAAATGGGAGTTTAAACTGGCTACTTAATTAGGCCGATTCATGCTTGTTTGTGTAAAGACAACTATGTAAATTTCGCTTTTAATTAAATGAAAGTCTAACTAGGCACATATTCATTCGAAAACCACTAGAATTTTTTGAGTATTTTTAGACACGTGAAATTATCATTCGTGTAGTTAGATTCCTTATAATTTATTTTGAGATGTATTTGAACTCTATGATTTTATGAAGGAGAGGGGACCATGAGACCCCATGAATTAATAGTTTGAAAATAACAGGTGATATATATACAGATGGTACAATAACTCAGCATCAGCCACAGTTATTGAACTGTTTTACAAGAGTATTTCAATTAAATTCAATTACATATAAACCCAATCAATAATTAATATCCTCCTCCAAAAAAAAAATTATATATCTTGCTTTAATCAGAAGCATCAAAGGACATAAAACACTGTATAACACAGTGCCAACTGCCAATCTGCCATGCCATCTCTTCTTGCTCATCCGTACAAAACCCCATGTCAACTGGTTCTTAAGTTCCATTCATTCGTTTAGGGACCATTTTTCATTTTATACTTTTCTCATTTTAAGTTGAAGCAAAAACAGGAAATGATATTATAATTTTCTATAGGGTATATAATTATACATGTAATAAATAATTGATTTAATTGACCATTCGTTCCAAATCCATGAAGCCTACCTACTATTATTACCATATCTTTTATTAGGCCACTATAAAGCCTCAAATATAAATATGTTAAAAACTTACTGGATCTTCTTCAAAAGTAAGCCCAACGGCCCACTAAAGCTCACGCCATTCATGTTACAAAACAATCCATGTTTCGATTCGAGCTTCTCCTTCTCTAATCTCTCTCTTTCTCTCTTCTTCGTTCTACCCTAAACCTCAACGACGAAGGCGAAAAACACTGAATTCTTAATCGCAGTTTTGAATTTTGTTCGAAATACTGGAAAAGGTCCTCTTTGTTAAGCCTGCTGTTGATTTGAGGTGCTGAAGATCTGTCAGTTGAGATATCAATCGCTCTATATTGAGTCGTTTCAGCTGCCTCTCTACGTCTTGAACAAGGTACAATCCTTACGAATGTTGATTTCATTATCAATTAGGATTTAATTTTACTGCTTTTGTGTATTTTAAGTCGCTTCTTCTAGGTTATCTTTTTCAATGCTGTATATGCAGCTTATTAATAATTATATTCGCTTTGAATTAAACGCCCCTGTACTTTTTTTTTTGAAGTTTTAGCAAAATGGGCGATTTGACAAAATGGGTTTCTGACAAGTTGATGGCTTTAATGGAATATTCCACTCCTCTGGTTGCTAAATACGTCATTGGTTTAGGTATGAATTTCTTACTTATTTCTTTAATTCATCAAATTCTTCTTCATTTTTATTCAATTACATCTCTAATTGTGAAAATTCCGCATTATATATACCCTTCTAATCATGGAAATTTGTGATTTTTTCAACAGCAAAAGAGGCTTCATCACCAAATCATCTAATATCAAAATTGGTAGATTATGGAATTTCTACATCTAATGATACAAATAGTTTTGCTTGTGAATTATACGCAAGAGTGCCTCACAAGCAGTCTGGATTAACCGTAAGTTTTTTCTTTCATTTAAATTAAATTTTCCGAAAAAATTTCAGAATTTTTACTGTAATGTTATTATTTTTTAAATAGGCTTATCAAAAAGAAGAGAGAGAAACAGCTAAATTGGTTAGGAAACAAATGACGTACAAGATTATAGAAGCTGATGAAGAAGAAGATCAAATTGCAAATTCAAATTTAACATCTAAGAAAGAAAATATTGCTTCTTCTTCTTCTTCAAATAAGAAACGTTTCAGAAGAAAGACTGAAGCTGAAGATGATGATGATGAGGTAAATAAATAATTATAAATTCACTTTATTTATTTATTTATTTTAGTTATTTATTATTTCTATTAATTATATTTTATTTGTATTTAATTTAGGAATTGCCAGTTGAAGAAACAAGACAAGCTGTTAGAAGGCGAACTGAACAAAGAAATGAGGATTCTGAAGATTCTGAGGTAAGCAAATATATAATTTTTGAATAAATATTTATATTTTATGAAAAATATATTTTTATATTTTGGGGATAGTTTAGTTTTGATCCTCAAATTGATAAAAGAGGGAAAATATTAAAAATAAATAAATTAAATGGAGTATTTGATTTTTGGATTATTTTAATAAATTGTTTTTAGGCAGAAGAAGCTCTTAGAAGGGATCAAGAAGAAAGGGCACAATTGGAAAAAAATATGAGAGAGAGAGATGCTGCTGGCACTCGAAGAGTAATTAATTATTTTTTAATTAACTTTATTATTTTTATTTTACATTTGAACTGATTTTTTTTTTTCGGTGTTGTTTCTTTCTTAATAGCTGATGGAGCCAAAGTTATCTAAGCAGCAGCAAGGTATGATTAGTTTGAACAAATTAGTATTTTTATATTTACTAATATGAAATTATATTAAATTAATATTTGAAATTTTGTTAATAGTCAATTAATAACTGATTTTTGTATGAAATAACAGAGGAGATAGTTCGGCGATCAAAAGCACTAGAAGAGAATGAAATTCAAGAATTAAGGTTTTATGAATTTTGATTATTCATTCTCTATACTTGATTTTAAATTTTAAAGATATTAACATGTAAAATTTTGTCTCTCATTTCTTTAATTCTTTTAAATTGCAGGAAAATTTCCAATCAAGAATATTTAATTAAAAGAAAGGACAAGAAAATTGAAGAGCTGAAGTATGTTAATTTATTTAATTATACAATTCAAATTTAGTTAGCTGATTTTAATTCTGAAAAATTAACCATTATTAATTATATATATATATATTTTTTCTAGGGATGAATTATTAGATTATGAATATATGTTTGATGGCGTGAAGCTGACGCCAGCAGAAGAAAGAGAAATTGAGTAATATATTCTAATTCCTTTATTTAATTTATTTTTGAAATTAATTTTTATTCTCTATTTAAAATTGAAATATAGTTACATGAAAACTTATATGTACTTCCTTTTTTTCTCAATTCAGATTAAAGAGAGAAATTTATGAAAAAACTAAAAAGCACTTGGAAGAAGATGATACAAATGAGGTAGTGTTTATTTATTTTCATATTTCTCATTTTTTTACTTAATTTTTTCTTTTTTTGAATTATTAATTATTTAGTTATACAATTTTATATTTCCAGTATAAAATGCCAGATGCATATGATGATGTAGATGGAGTTATAAATCAGGAAAAGAGATTTTCTGTTGCAACACAAAGATATAGGTAAAGTAATTTCTAATGTAAATATTATAGTTTCAGCTATTTTAATTTAATTTATTTAGGTTTTATTTATATATTTTTTTTAACATAATATTTATTTGAACAGAGACCCGCAAGCTGTAGAAAAGATGAATCCTTTTGCTGAGCAGGAAGCATGGGAAGAATACCAAATAGGTACATTTAATTAAAATAATATACTTTTTATATTATAAATTTTTACATATAATTTCAAATTAATTTTCTTATAATTTTTTTTCCAGGAAAGGCAGCATTGAAATATGGATCAAAAGACAGAAAGAAGAAAAGTGATGACTACGAGTAAGATTTATTAAATCATTTTGGTCATTCCCATTTATTCTTTTATTATTATTTTTATTTGATAAATAGATAATATGATAATTTTTTCTATTTTTGAAGGTATGTTTTTGAAGACCAAATTGATTTCATAAAATCAGATGTTATGGATGGGACCCAGGCATGTTATTTTCTTTTTGAATTTTATTTTCCACATAATCATTTTTAATTAATTAATTTATTTTTGTTTTAATTTGGAGTTTTTTATATATCTCCAGCTTGAAGAAGAGCCAAATGAGGATGAAGCAGCCAAAACCATCACAAAAGGACTCAAGGTATTTCATTTAATTTCTCATTTATTTTCATATATTTATTTTTAATGTATTTTATTTTATTATATAATTTTAGGAAGAAAGAAAAACTCTTCCGATTTATCCATACAGAGATGAATTACTCCAAGCAGTGAATGATCATCAGGTTTGCATTTACATTTTTGATAAATATAAATATTTAATTTTCTTAATATATATATATATATGCGTGTGATTTATTTCTTTCTTTTAAAGGTTATAATTATTGTGGGAGAGACCGGATCTGGAAAAACAACTCAAATCCCGCAATATCTTCATGAGGCTGGTTACACAAAGAAAGGAATGGTAAGTTTCAAAAAAAAAAAAAAAAGCTAAAAATTAACAAATGATATAATTTAAAGCTAATAAATAAAAAATATTATAATTATAATTTGTACAGGTGGCATGCACACAGCCTAGACGTGTGGCTGCTATGAGTGTTGCAGCTAGGGTTGCTCAAGAAATCGGTGTTAAACTTGGCCATGAGGTTTATATTTTTTTTTAAATTTAATTTCTCTCTAATTAGTACTAATTACTTTAAAAAATATTATTTTAATTATGAATAAATAATGCACAGGTGGGGTATTCAATAAGGTTTGAAGATTGTACGTCGGATAAAACGATATTGAAATACATGACAGACGGTATGTTATTGCGTGAATTTCTCGGCGAGCCTGATTTAGCAAGCTACAGGTAATTAATCACATTTCATTAATCACGATTATTGTTTCAAAACGAATGAATGGTTTATTTAATTAATTAAATAATAATCATGATTATTCTTGATTAAAAATAATGATGATTGTTTAATGGCAGTGTGGTGATGGTGGATGAGGCTCACGAGAGGACAATATCAACCGACATCTTATTTGGACTCGTTAAGGTGAATTACCTTTTTACTCCTAATATTTTATTCTTTTTTAAATTTACAAAACCGCAAAATCCCTAAACCATAAGAAAATGTCCAAATAACCCTCTTCCGTCTCTAATTAAAAGTCAAAACAAATCTAGTTTTACACATTTTCAGCTGTCCATTATGCCTTGTATACAATTAATTGAAAAACAATACCTTTTTGTATGGCAACAATTATTTCCGTCCTTATGACAGGACATAGCTCGGTTCCGTAAGGACCTGAAGCTCCTAATCTCGAGCGCGACGCTGGACGCGGAGAAATTCAGCGACTACTTTGACAACGCGCCGATATTCAAAATCCCGGGGCGGCGGTACCCCGTCGAGATCCACTACACCAAAGCCCCCGAGGCCGACTACGTCGACGCCGCCGTCGTTACGGTCTTGCAGATTCACGTCACCCAGCCCCCCGGGGATATTTTGGTCTTTTTGACCGGACAGGAGGAGATCGAGTCCGTCGATGAGATCTTGAAGCATAGGACCAGAGGTAGGTCTATTCTAATTTTATCGTCTTATTAGTGTGAGAAAAGTCCAATTCCCCCGCCCCCCGAACTATTGAAATAATTCATTTTAATCCCTTGGCTTTTTACTGGTTCAATTTTAGTCCCTCAACCATTCAACAAGTACAATTTTTGGTCCTTCCATCTGACGCTTACGTGTCAAATTTAACGGGCACATATGCACTTCACAGATGGAAGGACCGAAAATGCACTTATTGAATAGTTGAGGGTCTAATCAGAATTAGACCTTTTGAGACTACTAGTATTATTTACAAAGCAATACTATTTTGAGACTACTTTTCTCACATCATGTCTTCTTCCCATTCCCCAGGTCTCGGTACCAAAATCCCGGAGCTAATAATCTGCCCGATCTACGCGAACCTGCCAACGGAGCTCCAAACGAAGATCTTCGACCCCACTCCTCCCGGGGCGCGCAAGGTGGTGCTGGCCACCAACATCGCGGAGACCTCCCTCACCATCGACGGCATCAAGTACGTCATCGACCCCGGCTTCCACAAAGTCAACTCCTTCAACCCCCGCACCGGCATGGAATCGCTCCTCATAAACCCCATCTCCAAAGCCTCCGCTAACCAACGCGCCGGCCGCTCCGGCCGCACCGGCCCCGGCAAGTGCTTCCGTCTCTACACCGCGTACAACTACTTCCACGATCTTGAAGAGAACGCGGTGCCCGAAATCCAGCGCACGAACTTGGCCAACGTGGTTCTGACCCTGAAATCGTTGGGGATTCATGACTTGGTAAACTTTGATTTCATGGACCCGCCACCGAGCGAAGCTCTATTGAGGGCGTTGGAGCAGCTGTTTGCGCTGAGCGCGTTGAATTCGAAGGGGGAGTTGACGAAGACGGGGAGGAGGATGGCGGAGTTTCCGCTGGATCCGATGTTGTCAAAGATGATTGTGGCGAGCGAGAAGTACAAGTGCTCCGACGAAGTTATTTCCATAGCGGCGATGTTGAGCGCCGGGAATTCGATTTTTTACCGGCCGAAGGATAAGCAGGTGCATGCGGATAATGCGAGACTGAATTTTCATTCGGGCAATGTTGGGGATCATATTGCCCTTTTGAATGTATGTGTTTTATTTACTTATTTAATTTAGTAGTTTGTTGATTTTGGTGGTGGTGGTTGTGAGAGTTAGGAGTGATTGTTGGGTTTGTTTTTTGTGTGGTTTTTTAGGTGTATAATGCGTGGAAAGAGACGGATTTTTCGACGCAGTGGTGCTATGAGAATTACATTCAGGTATTGGATTTATGTAATTGAATTTTATTATTTGTTTTTCTTCTTTTGCGATGTCAGTGTAAATGATGATATTTTTATATGGTGTGTATAGGTGAGGAGTATGAAAAGAGCGCGTGATATTAGAGACCAGTTGGAAGGATTACTTGAACGAGTTGAAATTGAAATGACTTCAAATCTGAATGATTTGGATTCAATTAGAAAGTCAATTACTTCAGGTACGTATTTTAAAATAAAATTATAGTACATGTTTTTTTGGAATTTTTTTGTAGTATGTGGACTTAATTTTAACGTTGTTTATTTATATGTAGGGTTTTTCCATAATTCTGCAAAATTACAAAAGAACGGATCGTACCGGACCCTCAAGAATCCTCAAACTGTTTATATTCATCCAACTTCTGGTTTGGCAAAGGTATTTTCACTAATTATTTTATGACTAAAAATAATTTTTTAATTTGTGAAAATAATGTTTTATTGAATATTAAATTTCTTATCTTTTATTTAGATCCTTCCTCGGTGGGTTATATACCATGAGCTGGTTCTTACTACAAAAGAATACTTGAGAAATGTATGTATTATTTTTATCGGTAAATTTTTCGTACTTTCTTAATATAATATTTGGATTAAATAAATTGTTTTTATTTTGCATAATACAGTGCACAGAACTGAAGCCGGATTGGTTGGTTGAGATTGCACCACATTATTATCAGCTGAAGGATGTCGATGACCGTAAGTTTATTTTATTTATCTTGTATAAAATTACCGTTGTACCCTTAACTTGTAACATTTATAATTATGAGATTAATCTGATTATTGATAATTATTATTATTTTGTATCAGCTGCAACAAAGAAATTGCCGCGCGGTCAAGGGAAATCAGCTTTGTAAGATTTCATATGATTTTATGAGATTTTTTTTTTTTTTTTTTTTTTGCTTTAATGCGCTAAGATATGTATATATAGATTCTTGTTTCTAGCCGTACTAATTTAAAATTAAAATATTAGGTGTAGAATTATTTGATTATTATTATTAACCTTTTTATGTTCTTTTTTATGATCTAAACTTGAGGCTTCTACTGATTTGAAGATGTAGACCAATATGAGTTGTTTTGAAATTTAAATAGTGACATGTAAATACTTTTTAATTTGATGAATGTTTAATCATTTCAATTAGATTAATTTGTTTGGTTGGTGCAAAGAACATGTAAAGCTGTTGGTTTGAAAAAATTATATATTCCACATGTGGCATGTGCTCTCTCATAGTTGTCGGTTTGACAAATTAGTGCAATTATTATTCACTGCTCACAATAAAATTACAAATCCTTTGAAAGTGTCAACAACCTTGTAGAAAAAAATAAAAATAGGGCCCATTACAATATTCATGACAATGAATACTTAAAAAAACAATTTATTTCCTAAAAAAAAGAAAGAAAAACCAATTATGCAATTGCAGGCATATCGCATATCCACGGATCGAGCGGTTTACCGATCGAGTAAACAATGAATCCAATCTCCCTCAATTTGGCAGCATCAATCATATTGCGTCCATCAAACATAAACGCCGGTTTTTGCATTCCATCGTAAATCCTCTTATAATCTAACTCCTTAAATTCATCCCATTCGGTCAAAATACAAACTGCGTGGGCCCCTTTGGTAGCTTCATACGCGTCCCATGTCACATTGACCTCTTTCAGGCCAGTCGGGCTAACCGGCTCGAGCAGAACTGGCTGAGCCGGTTGGTCCCAATCCAATTTATTTGCTGCGATGTCATTTATAATTTGATCCTCTGTCACTCTAGGATCGTAAATGCTCAATTTCGCCTTTTCTTTTAATAAGCCTTGACATAGGCAAATAGACGCGGATTCTCTCGTATCGCTGGTATCTTTTTTGAATGCAAACCCTAAAACCGCTATCTTTTTACCCGAAACCGTGTTGAACATGAAGGAAATCACCCGGTTCAAAAACCGCCTTTTTTGGTAATCGTTGATCTTGATCACTTGTTTCCAATAGTTTGCCACTTCGGGCAAACCGTTACACTCGCAAATATAAACCAAATTCAAAATATCTTTTTGGAAACACGATCCACCAAACCCAACACTTGAATTCAAGAACTTGGGTCCGATTCTCGAGTCCATACCGATCGCAAAAGCCACCTCAGATACATCAGCCCCAGTCGCCTCGCACAATGCTGACATGGCATTGATGGACGAGACTCTCTGAGCCTGAAAGGCATTAGATGCGAGTTTAGACAGCTCAGCAGACCAAAGATTTGTCATTATAATCAAATCACGCGGGACCCAATGCGCGTAAATCTCATTTAATATATGGACCGCCTTTTGAGCCTCAGGAGTTTCACGTCCCCCGATTAAAACTCTTTCAGGGTATAACAAATCTTCGATTGCGGTTCCTTCGGACAGGAATTCAGGGTTTGATAAGACCACAAAGTTCACACCTCTATTGTTGTGGCCAAGTATTTTCTCTATCGCTTCGGCTGTTTTAACCGGAACCGTTGATTTTTCAACAACTATCTTGTCAGATTCCGACACGTCAGCAATCATGCGAGCCGCACACTCCCAGTAAGTCAGATCCGCAGCCTTGCCTACATACCACAACATCAATCTCTTATATCAATACATTCAACCAACTAAATAAGAAGCTGAAATTACTAAATTACCTGCACCAAGACCGCTGGTCTTAGTAGGAGTATTGACCGAGACAAACAGGATCTGAGCCTCTTTGATATGTCTCTCGATATCCGTGCTGAAGAAGAGGTTTCGGCCTCGACACTCCTTGACAACCTCATCTAGACCCGGTTCATAGATCGGGAGTGTATCACTGTTCCATGCGTCGATCCGTTTTGTCGATATATCGACAACCACTGCTTCTATTTCAGGACATTTTAAGGCTATCACTGCCATTGTTGGCCCGCCTACGTAACCGGCTCCGATACAACATATCTTCACCATTATTAGTTTTGTGATAAATCCTACAAGTCTAAAAGACAAAAAAAAAAGTTAAAAGGAAAGGAAATTGGGGTTGATTTTGTAGAATTATGAGATGAAAATAAAAGAATGAAATGAAGTACCTTAAGAAATGGTTGGAGATTCAATTCAAGTTTTGTGCGTGCAAATTAGAGGGAGGGAGAGAGAGAGTCAACTTCTTCTTCGATGTGTTCAAGAAGTTGGTGAAATACTGCCCTTTAAATACCAAAAAGCAAAAAAATAGAAGAATTTTAAAAGCCTTCCTTCCATTTCCTACTTTTCCTTTATTTTTTGTTCTTTTTCTTCCACAGGACGCTTTTGATAGTTCCAGTTTTTAATTTTTTATATTTTTTAATCTTCTGAAAATATTTTATATCCATGAATAATATGAGAGTAGAAATTTTGAGTCTACTTCATTTTATTCAAAAAACATATATATATTTAAAAAATTGAAAAATACTAATTATTCTCTTTATGGACAAATGAATCGCAACTCACTGCACCAGTCCACACGAGACTTGCATCATATAAACTCGCTATAATATTTCGCTCAAAAATACGGTACATGAAAATGGTACAAAAACTAAATAAAATAAAGCTTGTACGGCAGTTGTACCATCAATTTATTAGAGAAAATGAAGTGCTTAGAATGTCAAATTGATATTCCAGCTGGACAGATAAACACGTTTCCAGTACTCAAAAGAAAAATTCAAGTCAACAGAACAAATTATTTTCCTCATTTTATCAAAAGAAGAAGAAAACAAATTATTTAAGGAGCTGATACTGCACGACGTACTGTAGTGACCTTATAGCAACGGTATATAAAAATTGAAAACAGTATATACAAACATATGAACCGAAAACAAACAGTATATAAGAATTCATTTTATAAAACAATATATATTTAAAAAAAATGAAAACAGTATATACAAACATATAAACTGAAAACAAATAGTATACAAAAAATCATTCGATAAATAGTATATATTTAAAAAAATAAAATCAATATATAACGTATGTAGGAATTTGAGAAAATATTATATAATTTCAATTCGTTGCTATAGTATCTCTACAGTATCCCACGTGATTTTCAATTTCCCAATTATGTTTCCTTATGTTACACTAGAAAGGCCCGTTTTAGCAAGTCCAAACCTCATGCTATATGCGATTCGTGTGTTCAGTCATTGCTTCCAGAAAGGTTAAATTTTGCATATCGGACCAACTAGCTACACTATTTTTCATACAATAACTCCTACGAAAGATCGACCATCAAAGAAGACATAAAAATTAGTTGAATCAAGAATTAATAATTTGTAATAAGCAAATTATAATTTATTTTTTAGTTCCGTGTCTCACTTCCTCACATCTATAAAAAAAAAATGTTTACCAACCTTACCATTTTAATGTCTTTTAGCTAGGATTTGTTTTTTTTATTCAAAAAGGCATTTTTAGTGTCATTGTAGCTAGGGTTTGTTAATTTATTTAAAATGGTAAGGTTGTTAGACATTTTTAGTTTATGGATGTGTTGAATTGAATGTGCAGAGATCTGGCAGCCAGTTGGCTCAAGCATGTTATGCATTATTTGATTGGAGATAGGGTTTTAATAGAAGATATTTCATAGCTTTTTTTTTATTATGCTATAGTAACTTGTGCAATTATGTAGTTGTTATTTGTAAATTGGTCTAATCTCTTTGTTAAAATAGAGAGATTTTTTTTTTATCTCAAATTGACATATTAATATAATTAATGATTAAAATATATCAAATAGTCACAGGGAGTAAATGTATGTATCATTATGACATCAAGTTGACAAATTTATCATCATGGGTTATTAGGCTTTTCATTGAAAATTCTGTGACATATTTTTCTATAGAGCACTGATGCATGTCACATTTTGATATTGATATTATTGTTTCAAAAACTAAAGTTTCTTGTGTTAATATACTTAATTTTTCATTTTCTTTTTTTCCAAAACATCAGCATCACATGATATTCAACAACAAACGCAAAATACTTTATATTTTAAAATTTTCTCAAACTGTAGTTTGTCAACTATTTGAAAACAAAAATAAGAATATTCTAATTTTGAAATGTTCTCAGAACACAAAAGTAATACCTACTTTTTCAATATTTCTTCAAATCTCAATTATTCTAAGGCTTATGAACACAATCCTGTTTTCAATTTTCCTCGAAACTCAAATATTTAAATGATATTTGCATGAAAAAGACTTCATTCCTAATTTTCTTCCAAAATCTTAATTTTGAGACTAATTCATCTAAAACATTTTTAGAACTCACTACATTCCATCAAACTCTTACCATTTCAAAAACTCGACTAACCAATTGGTACCCCTCACAAGTTACAACACACAACTCGAAATAAAACAAGATTTTCAAACAATAAAACCAACACAAAAGCAAAATACCTTACAATACAAACATTCAAATTACCACCTTAATTCCCTATAAATAATCAAACAAACAAATAAATAATCCAATAAAACAAAGTTCCATCCTACAACTTACTCCTCATCATAAATTAACAAACACAACAAATACCTAATTCACAAAACTAAATAAACTCTCACTCTATTTACGAACCATAGCAGAAGCATATTGATCAACAATTGACTTAGTCAAAGACGGTCTCAAACAATTTCTCGCAAGTTCAAAATGTCTTGAACCAATAAAATCAGCCGATAAATCCTCTCTTAAAGCCAACATACCTGCTTCTCTACAAAGTCCTTCCAAATCCGCCCCTGTAAATAACTCTGTTTTTTCCGCGATTTTTAACAGATTTACGTCTTGACCTAATTTCATTTTTCTAGTGTGGATTTTTAATATCTCGTGCCGGTCTTCTGTATCTGGAGGCGGCACATATAACACCTAAAATTTTTTAAATTTCATTTATTTTTCAATTTTTATAAAGGGTATATGTAATATTTTAAGATTTTGCAAGGTTAAAAATGCAAATTTACCAAGTCAAAGCGGCCTGGTCTGAGGAGAGCAGCATCAATGGCACGAGGTCTATTCGTTGCAGCCAATACAATTATTCCCTATTAAATTACATATCAAATTAAGTAAATCATTATTATTTGAACAATAAAAACAATTATAATTTAATAAAGTAATAAAGTAATAATAAAAAAACGTACGGTAGCTAGTTCTAAACCATCCATTTCAGTCAGTAATGTCGAAAGAAGCCTTTCTCCCACCGTCACATTTCCTCCTCCCCCACTCCCCCCTCTAAAAAAATTAAATAAATAAATAACAAAAATTAAATACATTTTAAACAAAAAACAAAATAAAAAATTAATTAAACTGTACCGTTTAGGAGCAATAGCATCAATTTCATCGAAAAACAGAATACTCGGAGCCGCCAGCCTGGCCTTCTGGAAGGTCCTCCTCAACAGCTCCTCTCCTTCTCCCACATACTTCGAATACAACTCCGCCCCACTAATTCAAAAAACAAATTATCAAAACCACAGGGACCTTTCCGCAAAATAATTAATTAATTAAAGTAGCTGCCTTAAGGAGGAGGAGGAGGAGGATTGGGCGGCGTGAGCGGCCGCTTTGGAGAAGAAGGAAGATCATAATTTCATGTATACCCCAACAAAAAGTGAAACATCACCAATATCCCTACAAAATCACTCAAATATCATGGATACCCTAACTTGATTGTGTTCGACTGTTAGATTTTGACGGAATATTAACAACAAGGGTATCCACGATATTTTAAGAATTATGTAAGGGTATTCACGATATATGGGTATCTACGATATCTGAGCGACTTCATAGGGGGTATGGGCGACATTTCACTTTTTGCAGGGGCACATAAGAAATTTGGCCATTAAACAATCAAGAAGGGCCAATTCGCAAAATTCCACAAATAAATAATTAAGTTTGTTAAAAAGTACCTAAGGGAGAAGAAGGAGGATCGGGCGGCATGAGCGGCGGCTTTGGCGAGAGTGGTTTTGGAACAGCCAGGCGGACCGTGTAATAATACTCCTCTTATTGGAGTTATGCCCAGTCGTTTGAATGAGTCAGCCTGCTTTATCGGCCATTCAACCGCTTGTCGCAGTTTTTTCTGTTTTCAAAAAAAAATTAATATATTAATTAGGTAAGTATTTAAGTGTGTTTGTTACGAGTCGGTTAAGAAGTTTGTTTGTTTGTTAGTGGAAGTGGAACTAACTGTCTCAACAAACTTTGATTGATGTTGACTGCTCGGTAAGTTTCACAATAGCTAAATTATTTCGGAAATAAATAAACTAATTAATTAATTAATTAATTAATAATGAACAAACAAACAAATAAATAAATATATAATAAATACAATATAAACAAATAAATAATATATAATATATAATATATAATAAAAATATAATAAATAAAGAATATATAATAAATAAATAAAGCACCTTTAAATCTTTGAGGCCGCCAATATCGTCCCAAGTGACTTTAGAGACCTCTTTAGTCAGCCCTCTCGTTATACTGGGACCCACGTACAATTTTGCCGATATAAAATCCTCCATTTTTATTTTGAGCATACTATTATTATCATTATCATCATCAAAATTAGGGTTTGATATTCGGCGAAAGGCCAGCCTGGCAGCCTCTCTGCAGAGCGCCTCGAGATCCGCGCCGACATATCCGTTGAGTGACGTGGCGACCGATTCCAGATCCACATCATCTTCCAAATTCAGATTCTTTGAGTGAAGCTAAAAAATATATGAAATTTAGACCAATGAGAGCTTGAAATATCATAATAATAAATTAAATTTTTGCATTTAAATATTAAAACCTTGAGAATTTGAAAGCGTTCATCTGAAGTTGGAACGGAGACTTCGAGTTCTGAATCAAATCTGCCTGGCCTTCTTAGTGCTGGATCAATTCCTTCAACCCTAATTATATAAAAATATTAATTAATTACGAATTAAATCAACAATTATCACACACTAATAATAAGTAAAATAAGAACCTGTTAGTTGAAGCTACAACAACAATATGTGGGAGTTTTTTTGACGAGCTTTTATTTCCATCCATTAATGTCAAAAGCTGGCCAACTATGCGAGACTCCTGCTCTTTTCTGACAAAACACATAAATTAAATATACATTAGGTTTTTAAGATTATGAAATTAGGGTTTTGAAATTATGAAAAAATAATTACTTGTTGTCGCGGCGAGGGCAAATAGAATCAATTTCATCGATGAAAATAACAGAGGGATTTCCAGATTTAGCGTGAGAATATGCTTCATTAAATGCGTCTCTTAAATATTTCTCACTTTCGCCAGCATGAGCTCTATGCACTGAATAAGGACTGGAATTAAACAAATTAAGTCATATTTGTTCAAATTATGAATATAAAGTTTTTTTTTAATGTAAATTATGAATATAAAGTTACAATAATGGTTTAGAAAGATTGAACTTTTTGATGCTTAGTACCTGATTGATGTGAGATGAGCGTTGCATTCTTTAACTACAGCTTGAACTAGGCTTGTCTGAATTAAATACAAACATAATAGAATATGATATGAAGCAAAATTAAGAAAAATTATGCGAAATTAAATCCATGGTTTTAATTTTGAAGAGTAAAATAAATGAAAAGGATTCACCTTTCCAGTGCCAGGCGGGCCATAAAGAAGCAAACCTCTAGGCCACTACAAATTTCAATAAAATAAACAAAATTGAAACCATAAAACAATCAAAATCCAAATAAAAAACAGAAAATCAGCACAAGAATCCTAACAATTACCTTGAGACCGAGTTTTTTAGACTCACGAGAGTAGAGAAAAGGATAGATGATGAGCTCCCTCAGAGCCTCAAGAGCTCTCCCGTTCCCTGCAATCGCCTCCTCTGCTCTCCATTTCGAGGAATCCTCCTTCCCGCCATGAATGCTCTCCATTCTCAAAGCATTCAGAGATGTTCATGCGAATTGCGGCAATACTCTTCGATCTATAAACCCTTGGAAAACCCAATGAACTGAAATTGAATAGTTTTCAATAATCAGGATTTCATTTCCCGGTTTTAGAAAACACGGGAAATGAAATGCTGGCTTTATTAAAATTGCCATTATTATGCAAGCCGCCGTCTGCTTCTCTCGCGGAAGAAAGAGAACTTAGGAGAAGAAGACTCTACGAATCCTTTGTCGATCTTCAACTTTCGTGTAAGATTTCTTCCTTGCATTTTTAATTAATCAAATTTGTTGGTTTTTTTAATTATGTGTTATGATTTCTGGTGATCTGAGTGCAATTTTTTTTATTGGAACACTTTATTGTTCTGATTTAAGAAGAAAAGGAACTGAAATTGAAGATTTTTTTTCTGATTAACAGAAAGAAGTGAAACAATGGCGAAAGGTGGGAGCACGATTGAGAAGGTGAAAGATTTGTGGAATTCTCAGGTTAATGATGAGCAAAACTGGGCTGTCAATGCGGTATTTTTTTTCTCCCTTTTCTTTCCTCTTTATTTCTTCTTCTTTTTTGGTTTCAATAGGCAATTAGCTGTGACAAATTTCGCATTTGAGCAAGATTTTGCTACTTGTATAATTTCTGATCTTTATTGTTAATTATAATTTTGTAGAAATTACTGAAGGCGGTAGGATTGTTTGCTGGATCGATATTTCTGATGCGCAATTTCGGCGATCTCATGGCAATATGAAGATATTGTGCAACAATATCTTATTTGAGAAACTACCAAGTTAAACATTAGAATAATAATTTTCCTCGTCATTTATTAGTTTGCTTTTTTATTGCTCTTAATTTTGAGATATGCTTCTGCTGTGAACACTTCTCTGCTTTATCAAATCTTATGCGTATCTGTTACAATAATTTTATTTTGCAATTTTTTTCTCAATTTAGAGAAATTTTAGGCTAAGTATGCTTTTAAGTTTGAATAATTTGAGATTTCTGATTACAAAATATTTGATTTTTCTTGTAATTTGTTTGAGCTTTAAAACCATAGCATTCATGCCTTGCATGTTGTAATCAGCAATCACACTAAGAGTCTTCCAAACATATAATCATCCAAAATAACAAAAAAGGCAAATTTCATATAAAGATACCAGTATCCAACAATAACAACTCAATAGTATTCAGATCAGTTGAACACAACCAATCCCAGACCGACTCTAAACAACTTAACTCATAACAAAAACAACCGTAAACCCAACCACAAACACATCGTATCTAGAAAGAATAATAAACCAACAAAACCAAACAAATCACCCTCAATTATTCCAATCCTCTCAATTTCCTTAACAAAGGGCCGGCATGTCCTTCAACCACCCATCGAGCGGCTTTCCGATCGAGTAAACAATAAACCCGATCTTTCTCAACTTTTCTGCGTCAACAACATTTCTGCCATCAAACACAAACGCAGGCTTTTGCATGCCTTCATAAATCTTCTCGTAATCAAGGTTCTTGAATTCCTCCCACTCGGTCAAAATGCATATTCCGTGGGCCCCTTTCGCAGCCTCATACGCGTCCCACGTCACCTTTTATAAAGATATTGTATAGAATGTATTAGGTACAATTATATAGAATAATTGAGCTAGACTTTGTAATTCATTCTGTTATTAATAATAGTAGTAATTTTGCAAATCTTGAATCTATTTACCTTGACTTGCTTGACAGCTGTAGGGCTGACAGGCTGCATGTGGATTGGATGGTCCCAGTCAAATTTATTCATCGCTAGATCGCGCTGAATCTGATCTTCAGTAACTTGAGGGTCATAAATGCTAATACTCGCCTTATCGCCCAACAAACCCTTACAAACATCGATCGCTGGCGTTTCTCTCGTGTCACCAGTATCCTTCTTAAACGCAAACCCTAAAATCGCGATCTTTTTGCCCGAAACGGTATTAAACATCGATGAGACAACGCGATTAACAAACCGAGATTTCTGATAATCGTTGATCTTGATCACCTGCTTCCAATAGTTCGCCACTTCGGGCAAACCATTACACTCGCAAATATACACCAAATTCAATATATCCTTCTGGAAGCACGAGCCCCCAAATCCAACACTAGAATTCAAGAACTTCGGTCCGATTCTTGAATCCTTACCGACAGCGTATGCCACCTCAGTGACATCGGCTCCAGTCGCCTCACACAGCGCTGACATGGCGTTAATCGAGGAAATCCTCTGCGCCAGAAACGCATTTGCCGCCAACTTTGACAGTTCAGCGCTCCAAAGATTGGTCGTAATAATTCTATCTTCAGGGACCCAATGAGCGTACACGGATTTCAAAGCTTGGACGGCTTTCTGGCCAGCTGGCGTTTCCCGGCCTCCGATCAAAACTCGGTCTGGGGCCCGCAAGTCAGCTATTGCTGTGCCTTCGGCGAGAAACTCGGGATTCGATAGGATTTGGTAGTTGATGCCCTTGCTGTTGTGGGTTAGGATTTTTTCTATGGCTTCTGCGGTTTTGACCGGCACGGTTGACTTTTCGACGACGATCTTGTCGGATTTCGACACGTCAGCGATCATGCGGGCCGCGCTCTCCCAGTACGTCAGATCTGCTGCCTTGCCTGTTTGGTAATTACAGATCAGATATTTATTCATGCAGGTAAAAAATTGTATAATGGTAACTTGATAGAATTGTTGACTTTTTTTGTTTTTTTTTGTTTGGATCAGCAGATTCCAATGGAGATCTCCAGTACTTGGTGGTTGGTATGATTATTATATGAGTTGATGTATACCAACAAAAATGGATCTATCAAAGGCTTACTGGATCCATCCAAATACTTAATAATGCAAAAGTATCAAAATTCATAAAAAACTAATCAATAATATATAAAAAGAGAGATTAATGAAGTAATTAAATACCTGCGCCAAGACCGCGGGTCTTAGTTGGGGTATTAACCGAAACAAAGATGATGTCAGCTTCGGCGACGTGTTTCTCGACATCCGTGCTGAAGAAGAGATTGCGGTCCCTGCACTCCTTGACCACCTCATCGAGACCCGGCTCGTAGATCGGGAGCGTGTCGCTGTTCCACGCAGCGATCCGTGTGGTCGAAATGTCGACAACCACCACTTCTATTTCAGGGCATTTCAGGGCGATGATCGCCATTGTTGGGCCGCCCACATATCCTGCTCCGATGCAGCAGATCTTCACCATTTTTGCCTGAGAAAGAGGGAAGAAAGATTAGATCTTTGGTTCTTGAAAGAGAGAGATCTTGAGAAAGAAATGGTATGGGGGAGTATTGATTGGGGTGAGTGAGTGAATGAGGATTTATGATTGAGCGAGAGCGATTGATTAAGTGAATAGTTTATTGTGTGATTGAAATCTGAGAAATTGGCTTTATTCTATTGAAAATAAGCTGGATCTAGTAAACAGAGTAGTGATCAAGTGTGATTCTTACTCCAAATCGTTACGGAATCAAACAAATCAAACTATCACATATCTAAAAACAACTCAAAAAAACAAAATAGATCAAATCAAATCTTGAATGAAATTAAAGCCAGAAAATTCACCTCAGAAGCTGGTTTCAGATCCAATTTAAAGAAACAGTCGAACTAAATGAGCAAAACAGAGCAAGAAAGAGAAAGTAGAGAAGAGAAGAGCGAATTGAGGAATGAAAGAGAAGGTGGCGAGATATAAATACACAGAGAAAATGAAAGGAAGAACGAAACGCACCTTCCGTTTTTTCTTTTTCTTTTTTTTAATTATAAAGCCTTGGAGTTTTCACCACGCGTTTCTTTCTGAAATTTAACCGAGGGAAGTTTAAATAAAAATATTTCAGGGGGTCCAAGGGAAATATGAGCTGGACTTGGTCTCATCACACGTTTTCAATTAAGTTGGACCATTGAATCTCAATTATGTAAGTTTTATTGTTCTCAAGTTTCTATACGATTTAGAACTTACATGCGAATGAGCAATTTTAGTAGTGTAATGTTTTGTTATTGTAATTTTGCAATTCTTGTGATGAGAGCTGTCAATGTGACAATGTGGTCTGTGGAATAACAAGCTACATAAGCATGTATAATTTAATACTAGTCAACTACTTGCTAGAGCAAAGAAATCAAATGTGGAAGGTATTAATATTTTTTTCTAAATGTAACTTGCTTAGTAAATGTAATCTTCTTGATTTGCAATATAATCTTATACTTCTAAAGCAAATGAATCAAATAATTTTAAACATTTAGTTTAATCAACATGTTACTAAGAAAAACATGATACAATTAATAATTGAAACAAGTTTTTTCTCAAAAAAGATTCTCAAAATAATTGAAACAAGTAAATGTTCCAATCATAATTCATAATGTACCAACCATAAGCCTAAAAAATAAATGGCCTACAAGCTAAAAGCTCCAATTTTACAAATTGATTTCAAATTATAGACCCACCAAACATCACAAACAACTTTTCAAATTTTACAATACTTTTCTAATACCAACTTTCTTCTTTTTTATTAATTAACGTCAACAGAGAAAAAAAAAATAATCGCATGCAAGTATTCAAAAAAAAAGAGAGAGAAAAAAATAATGAAGATTTGGTGTATATAATAGTGTTCCCTATTATGTAAGAAAATCGAGGAGATATATATTGCAACTATCAAAATCAAATGGACTTGGAATCAGTATCGTTTGATGGAATCAAAATTGGACTAGTTTTCTTGACAAAAACAATGGAAAAATAATCGAAATTGAAGTAAAATACACGCAACTGTTAATTAGCTTTGTTTTAATCATTTTGATCTTATTACCAAAGAAAAGCAAGGTACTTGATATTTGCATTAAAAACTCGAAATGGGTGTTGCAACTGCCCATTTTGACACTTAACCAAATATTACACTTTTTTGTTCTTTTTTTACCCATTAGAAAGGTTAAAATACTGCATATAATTTTATTTTATATCATAGATTATGATGCACATTCAGTAAATTTTAAAGCATTTCTGTAAAAGTATTGTAGTTCCTCATAGAAAATACCTAATTATTTTAGTCATTATAATTGTAGGAAACAAATTTCAAAAAAAATCTTCAAATTCTTAATGACTTGGACTCACCCCACATTTTGAGGGATTTTCCTCATTGACAAACTTCTCATAAAACTTGGACAAAATAAGTTAACAACAAAAAGAGTCCTTTAAATCTGAGATCTAGAATGATTTTGAGTATAACTAAAGAGAGAGAGAAGTAGCTTTGAGTGAGAAAAAAGGGAGCACAACACAACACATCAACCGACACTTCATGAACCAAACGTTTACCTTTTTCTCCTTTTCTTAACAAAAAGAAAATGAAAAGAGAAAAAAAAATTATGATAAATGTGTACTATTTTATTTTATGAGTTGGTGAAATTTCCACCGATTTTGAACCCCACATCTCATGAGAACAAACGTACCCAATACGCAATTTTTATATATAAAAACTAAAAATCAAATTATATAAAGAGAAAAATCAAATGTACCTTTGTTTGGAGAGAAAAGGACTTGAAAAGTGAAATTTGATACCTCAGATCTGGGAATATTTATATTTTCACTCAAAAAATATCAAGAACTCTTTTTGTGGAAATGAATTCTGTATTAGGAAAATAGAAAGCCTCTCTCCTTTTAAACCTCTTTAACTATCATTTATCCCCTTTAAATTGTATAAGGAAATCATAAAAAAGATATGAAATGAGTCATGAATGTGAGAGATCTTGAACAAGATATGAAAGAAAATTTATTTTCATCCTCATAGTAGATTATAGTAGATTCTTCATACAGAATTTTATTATGTGACATGCGTAATTAACAAATCAAATAAAAATTTATGGTAGTGAATATTCTTGATTAAATCGAGCTGATACTGTAGAGAAATAGAACCTAAATAATATATTTTTGATTAATTACACAATGATTTCAGAGAAGTTAATTACAGTTAAATTGTTGAAGATGGTAAATGAATTATTAATTGGTGGGGAATTGAATTGATCAAGAAATTGTTTGCTTAAGAATCCAAGGAGGTCAATGCCTCGTTTCAATTGGGAATCTCACATAATTTGCACATTTATATTATTTATATTATTTTTGAAAGAAATATTCTTTCTATTATTGTGTGGGCCGTTTAATTTTCTCGAGTAAATAGATTAGGTTTAGATAAAGAATTATGTAAATAGATAGGAAAAAAAAGGTTGCAAACTATCAAAAAACAAATATAGAAATGGAAATGAATTTTGCGTTTGGAAGAGGGATTTAAAAACCCTCTCCAAATTTTCTAAAAAAAAAATTCTTTCTATTATTACTATTACTATTTTTTCGATTATTTAGAATTTACACTAGCATAACAAATCAATCTCGTTGAACCTTTCAATAATTGCAAGGTCCTCCCTCCAAAAAAAAATAATAATTGCAAGGTCTCTATCACTTTCTTTCTTCGATATTTTTTTTTTTTTTTGTGATGTGAAAAGGTTTACATCACTTTCATGTTACATCATGTATAGAAAATAATTACATCTCACATGCTTCTTTAGTTTAGTAGTAGGAAAAAATAATACGTAGTAGGAAAAAATAATACAAACAAACACGGGAAATTGTTTTATAATAAGAGTAAAAGACAAGAATACAGATGATACTTATGTAATACTATTATTATTTTTACAAGGGTATATGTGATATTTTAATGTCAATCTTTATTTTTATGAGCCCTAATTTGCAAAACAATGGGCAAAGGAAAGACAAATGAGGCTGTTCATATTCAACTCAAGAAGTGGTACGTGGCCATTCGCCAGCCTAACTCCAAGTGGCTTTACTTGGTTTTTATGTACGTACCAACTATTTGACTTTTAATTATTCCTTTTTTCCTAAGTTGATGAATTTTGAACCGTTTTTTACACTTATCTGAGGTCCCCAGAGTTTATATAGTGTATATGTAATACAATGCAAAAAAAAGTGTAGTATACAATTAAAAAGATTTCTAAAGTATATCTAGTCATTTTCATCCCTCCAATAGCTTTCTTCAAATTCAACTAATAATTTTTATGAGGGTAATTTTCTATATTTTCATGTGATTTCCAAGGTACATCAAGTCCGAATAATTTCCTTAGTTTTGTATATTATCCATGTATATAATAAGTAATCCATGTTTGGCATGCAAAGCTGAATCTTGGTTTTTTGCAGTTTTAAGTCAAAAACTACTTTGAATTCAGTGGTTTGGTAAGAGTCAGAATCATGTAGAAATACCCCCTCTTATAGCCATTGACATTGACATTATAACATATTCATACTTAATGCAATACTTTTGGCTTTTCATTTCATTTTGCCTTTCAAAGAAAAACATTCATTCATGTTAATTATTTATTTTAGAAAGAAAATAATCTATGTATCAATGCACAATTTCATCCCATTAACATTTTCAATATTTATCAGAACAACATTATGTAGGTTATTATATAACATTTCATAGTAAATAATAATAATAAGAGAATGAACTGTTTATGCCCCCATAAACATGTGAATAAAAGCTGGTTACTACTGGAATAATACCATCCATGTTCTTTCTGTCTCCAGACAGAAGTTTCATTTGAAAAAGAAGAATCTAATAAAAAGTAAAATAAAGTTGTACGAATTAAATCACTCGACCAACCATGTGCAAATCCCCAAAGGAACATGAAATAATTACATAAAATGATTAATCAAACTGAATCAGATCAAGGTCAAGACCCTCACAAAAATTCAGAATATAAAACAATCACTGAACCTTCAAAAAGATTCTTAGCCAAAACGATTTTGATCAATTTAATAACTTCATCAAAATATAAGAACAAATCATTACACTTACAAACCTAAGTAAAAAGTTAAACGACAAAAAAAATAACAGATAAGGGGCAGAGCAATTTAATTGCAATTAGCACACTTTTTTAATCTATTTTAACCTAACCTTCCCCTATTTACTAATTCTCCCGATTCCTAACCATTTCTATAGTTTCCTATCAATATACAAAATTAGAATTTAGCTCTATTCCATTTCTTTCCTTCGCGCCTTCAAAAAAAAACAAATGGAATAAGAAAACAATCAAATAAATCATTTTAAGCACCAATATACCATTTTAACAAACAATATACCATTTTGTTCATCACGTGTGGAGCCTAGAGCGGGTGACTCTGCCTCCAGAAGGAGGCGAGGCTCCGAAATCCAGAGTGCGCGGGCCCCGCCGCCAGCTGCCGTCGCCGTCATCATCGCTGACCTCATCATTATTGCCTCGGGATCCGGAAACTTTTCTGCTTCTCGGATTCCGCGGAGTCTGACGCTTTTTCGGCAAGGAAGCAGTAAATGCCACGTAATCAATCGAATCATCCCTCAATATTGTCTTGTACTCCTGTTGTACAAAAAGTATTATGTTTATTTCATTTATATAATGTAATATATCATTTATATGGTCTCTTGCCTGATAGACTTGGACCATGTCTTCTAATCGAGTGGGGAGTTGAGTTCTGATGTCAGCGATATTTAATGGAATATTCTGTTTGGATATTGTCTCTCCAGGTTTTGGCGCCTCCTTCAGAGAAAATGCCTGAAACAGAATTTTTTTTTACACAATTTTGCAAAATGACCCTTCAAGTTTTGACTATTTCCATAATCATACAGAAAATTAGTAATATGATGATGAAAAAGAAAAGAAGAAAACCTGGCAACGCGCGTCGTTTAAACTGTATACAATTTTGAGATGTCTCTTCAGTTTTAGTAGCAATTGTAAAGCAATCGCATCATGACAATCAGCCTAAAACAAAATTAAAAATTAAAAGGTATATCAAATTTAACAGTCCTAAACCCTAAACCCTAAATTTGAAAGATTAAAGATAAGATTTTTATACCTGAAGCCTTTGCATGCCAGTTTCAGAAATACCAAACCCATTATCAGGCATACTTCCCATATTACTAGTATTATTATATGATCCTTGCTCCATTAATACTTGCTCATTCATAGTATTATTATTATTATTATTATTAATGAGAAGTTTTTGTTGGGCAAAAGAACTCCATTTTTTCATACTATCTTCCAAAGCGCCAGCCCTCAATTGTATAACTCTATTTATATCATATATTAAATACAAAGGCTCATCTGGCAACGTAAACGGCAACGACGCCAGCACCTCAACACAGTACCTTCATTAAAACGAATTAAAAAATAATTTAGAAAAAGGGAATGTTTTTCAAAAAAACCCCTAACTTTTCTGAATATTATAAAAAGACTCTATATTTTTAGATTCCCTCAAAAACCACCTATCTTTTTAGTCCTCAAAGAAACACCTAACTAAAACATAACTTTTTATTATATTTTTAAAAATTACCATTTTGCCCCCATAATGTTATTATAGTTAGGTAGTATTTGAGGCGGCCTAAAAAATTAGGCAGGTTTTAAGGGAATCTAAAAATAGTCTTTCTTTTCTTAATATTGAGAAAATAACAATCATTACAACTACGGGATTTGGAAATACAGTATTTGAAAATACGGTAGTTTGTCTTACAGTAAGAAGCTGAGGGGAGAGTGGTTCCAATTATCGGACTCGAACTTGCGTATTATGGAATGCATGAATTTGTTTCTTGAATTTCGGTTGGATCTGATCAGTCTGTAAATCCTGGATACACCTGGTCTAACAAAGGCCAGTGGATTTGCCTTCACATTGTTCGAGTCATGATTACTAACTATTGTTTCAAAAAATTTGAACGACATTTGTAAACCGTCTCCCAGTCTGCTCTCAAAGAACGACGGATACCTAACACAAGGAAAATATTGAGTAAATTAATGAAGGAAATATGTATGGTAAAAAATGTGATGAATATAGTTAAAAGTATATACTTTTCGTTCATGTTCATAAGGAGATGATGAGCCAGCTTAGAGTTTGGTTCCAATGGATCAGTTTCAAGTGCGATAAGATGCGGCACACAAGTAATTGGATGGACCAAACCTTGTCTCAACACAATCTCTACAATCTACACACAAAGATAAACAAATAATATTTCTTAATTTTGCAGGGTATATATGAAAATATCCCAATTAATAATTAATTAATTATTTACTTTGAGGGAGTTTTGGCGAACTTGGTCGGTGGAATCCAAGCATCTGGATAAAACACTGTTCCAGTATAACTGGATTATACCGCCACAAATGTTGGTGTCTCCTGCTCCAGCTGCACTTGGTACCTGACTCGTACCGTTCGGTACGGAATTGTTGTTATTATTTTTATTAGGGTTTTTGGTACCGGTTGTACCGTCGCCGCTGAGCTGGCTCTCTGCGTCGAGTAAGTACTCGTACATGTTTTCTAAAGATTGGATCTGGTACAAAAATAAAATTATTTTAATATTCAGTATTTGGAGGTTGGAAATAGTATATAATATATTGAGTGGGAAATGCTAAATAGAATGAAAGTACCTTCATTTTAATATGGACGTCAGAAGATAGTGAAGCTTCTATTAATTTCATGATATCTTTTTCTAACATGTATTCAGGCTTTGCAATAAGTACATTTCCCAAAGCCTGCATTGTTTATAACCATTCATTATTTCCACATTTTAATATCAACTCACATTTTTTAAAAACAGTTTACATATAATAAATACACAATTTAAAGTAGTATTTAAACAGACCTGTAGAGCTCGGACCTTCAAGCTAAAATCGTCCATGCGAAGATATTTCTGAAGTAACCCTAATATTTTGTCTATTTCAATTCTAGTCTCACATGATGACATTAATTCATACCCATATCTGTATAATAGTCCCAAACAGAACAAAGACCGCCCCAATATCTGCAATTTCACACATAATAATATAAATAAATGACCTTTTGTAAACAAATATGAGAAATTAAATAAAAAAAATAGTGAAAAAGTACCAAATTATTGTCAGCACTCGGTCCATTCAAATGCTTATAAAACACATGCACCAAATACACCACTTGGTTCGCTCCTCTAGCCGCCGTTTTACTCAGAGAACAAAGACACCTATAAATCAAATAATAAACCATTACAATAAGAATAAATGAAAATAATTAATTATGAAATGAAACTGACATACTTTATACAGGCATGAACGACAGTCAAGAACGAGTGTCGAGTGATCATGTGTCTCAAATCCTGCTCCAGCTCAACAATCAGACTCTGTTGCGGTTTTCTTATTAAAGGCAAAACCGCGTCGATCACAAATATTATACTCTCCAGCAACTGCGCTATCGACTTGTTATCCACCTGTTCACAAACATATAACCATGTAAAAAGTAGTAGAAAATGCAAGTAGAGATAATAAGAAAAAGGGAAGTTTGCATAAAAGCCCCTAAATTGCAAAAAAAAAAAAACTACCTTATTGTAAATTGCAAAAAAAGCCCTGCATCGTTGATAAATTCAAATTTATGTCGCTGCTGTTAGATTACACTTAACACCGTTAACTTATTTATTTATTTCAATCATTCAGGGCATTTTTGCAATTTCCAACAAGGCAAGGGCTTTTTTGCAATTTAGGGATAATGTAGGGGCATTTTTGCGAATTTCCTTAAAAGAATTGTGTACATACCTGATTTTTGAGGTAGGGCTGAAGAGTGACGACGAATTGTGATTGGTCCTTGTCAGGCACGCACAAAGTGGGGTCCACAACACAGAACGCATGTAATGCGAGTACGTATGGTAAAGCTTTTACTTCCTCTTCATTATTCGCTCTCTCATCAACCTAATTATTATTATAAACATAAGATATATAATAAAAGAGGGGAAATTTTCAAATAGCCCCCTGACTTTCTGAATATTACAAAAAACAACCTCACTTTTCAAATTTCTCAAAAACCATCTGAAAGTGAATTTAATTTTCACGTACATAACATGCGTAATTTGGTCAGTAACATATTTAAGTCCTTAAATGGTTAACTTTAACACCATATGGGGTATTTGAAAAAAAAAATCACTTTTACAGGGGGTTTGAGAAATCTGAAAAGTGAGGGGCTTTTTTGTATCATTCAGAAAAGTTAGGGAGTTATTTGAAAGTTTCCCTAAAAAATATAAGATATATACAGAGAAAGTGTGTGTATTTACCTGAAGGATCCTTTCTAACAACCGTTTACAAATCAACTGGCAGCGTTTCCTCATGGAAGTCAGCTGGCCCTGACTGATCCCAGTGGCTTTGGTAGACTGAGGTAGAAAATCGAGAGTCAAAATACGTTTGACGATCGTGATCAACGGCTGGTGATTGTTCATTTGTCTCAACATGTCGACTATTTGTTCCGTTTTATTCGCGATTTCCGTCGGGACGGAATTTCCGGAAGGTGAATCGAACCATAGATCGTAAAATGTTTTGCACACAAGATCCTGTTAATTATTATTAATTAACTATATTGTATTATTAATTGTAATTGTATTTTATATAATTTTAGGAAAATGAAATGAAATTAGGACCTGGACGCTTGATTCATCGTCATTAACGCGAGAAATGATCTCAATAAAAGCAGGAGTGGTTCCAGTGAAATTAGGGTTTGAAGTGAAGAGGTCTCTGACGATCCTTATCGCTCTCTTTCTCACACTCACTCCCATGTCTTTTATTCTCTCCGCCACCTTCTCAAAATACTAAAAATATATAAACAATTAAAACAATATATTAATTAATCATCAATTAATTAAATGAAGTGGTACAATATACCATTTTATTATAAAATATATACCTGTAAGCCAACATCAGGATGAGAGGCGATGTGGCGACCAACAAGCTCAAGAGCAGCTTCTCTCACCGAAATTGCGGAATCACAAAAACGCCCTTCGACTGCTAATTGCACTCTTTTGTCTCTTAGTACTTCTGGATCTGCCTCTACAATACAACTAACCTAATAAATAAAAAAATAATAAAAAATAAGTTAAAAGTATACAACAAATATATGGATAAGTAAATATGAAACGGGATATTAATAGTTGCTCACTGCGCGTAAGGCTTTGGCTCGTATGATTGGTGAGTTCTCCCTCAAACTTACCTTCAAGCATAAAAATAGTAAATTAACATTAGAGAGAAATATTATATAAAATATACATATTTTTATGCATAATTAAAAAGAGGGGTTTATTTATTTACGAGAAGGACAGTGAGGATTTTATCGAATCCTCTAGAGAAGGAATTATTCTGATTGAGAGCTAAGCATATTTTCTTAGCAGATTCTCTCGATAAATGCAAACCGCCAGCTGGCTCTCGCAAAATTTCCTTCGATTTTAATCTGGCCAAGTAATATACTATTTTCTCTTGCGCTTGTGGATCGTCCTTGTACCACCTGCACAAATAAAACCTGTTCCAAAAAAATAAAAATAAATATTTCAAACATACCCTTGTTTTAAATATTCATTTAATTTAATAAAAAATAATAATAATACCATCTGGTGAACAAATTACGGTCGTCCTGTTGTCCAGCTTCCCTCAAATAATTCAACAGAATCTGCTGAACAGTCTCTTCATCCGAATCCGCCAATTTACCGTTCTGCCCCTTCCTTCTCCCCCCACTATTACTACTATTCCCATTTCCCCCCTGCAATTTATGATAATTACGCAAAACTCCAAGCTGCTCTTTACACAAACAAAGGTGGCAAGACCAATCCTCTCTCAAACTATTCTCTTGCCTCTCTTGTCCACTAATCCCCATACACTCCAAATGGAACCTTCTAGAACAAACCGAGCATTTGATATTTACGCTTTTGCCACTGAGACAAACTGAGCATGCTGAGTTTCTTGATTTCGGGTCGGGCGGGTTAGCGGGTTTGGAATCCGATAATTCCTGCAGGATCCAGAACAGATCTTTGTTGGATTTTACTGAGTCGTTTTTAAGTCTGGCTGCTATATTTCCGAGTAATTCTATAGCTAAACAACGAGCTGAAACATCCTTGGACTTCAAACCGGCATTCGCAAGTAACAACACACAAAGAACCTACAAAAAATAAAATAAAAACTAAATTCACTTCTTCCTTCAACAAAAATGAAATATTAATAAAATTAAATCGGGAAATTTGCAAAAAAGCCCCTGCATTACGCCTAAATTGCAAAAAAAAATTTTAATAAAAACTTATTCGAAAAAAGTAACAGTGTTAACTAATAGATAACGGTAGGGAATATTTTTGCGCAGGGCCTTTTTTGCAACTTCCAATAACTCAGGGTCTTTATTGCAAATTTCCCAAATTGACTTAATCATATTTTACATACCTCAAGAATGAAGGAGGAGGCGGGATACTCAGGCAAATTCAGAGTGAGCAACAAATCCTGGACCAAATTCTCCAAAACGCCCTTGGCCTCTGACGCGTCAGACGCGGCCTTACTACTGGTGACCCTCTGCAGGACCCCTGTCCAGAACTGACAGCACGCCTCGGTGGCGGCCTTATCGCACTCCATTGGATACCCCTCGTCCAATGAGGCGTCGACAAGTGTCGTCCAGCTCAGCGAGGGGGATTTGAAGGCGGCTGGAACCGGCGCGCTGAACTGGACTAAGTGGAGCAGGATCGCGGTTATCATTTGGATCTGCTTTTGCTCCTCGTCTGGCAAGTGGAACGTTCTGAGGGCCTTTTTGGAATATTGCATTTTTCTCAGGAGCTGCAAAGTTTCGTCGATCAGAAAACCCCTGTGCTGTGCGTATGATGCGAACACCTGGATTTAAAAAGTGTGAAATTATGATTTTGCCCCTCTTGATGAATTGATTAATTTTTGAAGGGAATTAAATATTACAGAGCAAGATAAGTCGATGGATTTCAGTTGGAGGAGAAGGATGTTGTTGTCGACCAGAAAAGTTGAGAAGCTTGTTTTTATTAGTTGCATGATACAGCTGTCTGAAAGTCGAATTACTGTTAATAAATCTCTCAGAAACCCTAGAATCAAACAGAGCTTTTGCACCAGTGCGTGAATCGCCGCAGAAACTCTGAAATAAACAAATAAACAAATAAATAACAGCAAAATATATAAAAATAAATAAATAATTGGTACCTGTTGAATGAAGACTTTCTGGTAGCGGAACTACGAGAGGTACGCCTTCTTTTGCTTGCAGAGCCTTCCATATCCAAATCTTCATCTTCATCATCAAACCCTAAAAATAAAAATAATATTGAAAATTATCGCACGCTTAAACATTCATTTATTTGAAGGAAAAAATAATATATATATATACCATTTTCAGTTGATTTATTAACATTATTGTGTTGAGGATTGAAAGCCGCGATGCAATTGTTTATCTGATGTCTCGAAAACTCAATTATCCTCTCTATCATCTGTCAAAATCAAATATTTTAATATCATACAAATTATACTCTCAACTATATAAACATACAATTTAAGGAAATAAATAAATAAATAAAAATTACTTCTTCTCTGTAAATTTGCTTAGGCATATCATAATCAGTCAGAATTAATAAAGCTGCATGAGTCGCTTCCAAAGCTGTGAATACCATCGACTCTGTATCTGTATCTCCCTTCAATAAATACAAAAGCAAATAAACAAACTAATTAACTAATAAAGAAACAAATAAATAAGTAAATAAATAACTTAATTAATTAATTACATTGTCGTTAGGATCAAGAGAGAGGCCCTGAGAGAACTGGATCTGACGGTCCAGAACGCTCAGAAGCCTGTTGAGAGAATCAACAGAAATTTTATCCAAAAATTTCTTGGATTTAGCTGATGTAATTTCGATTATTAAATCTTTAATCGCGTTTAATGGAATTAACAAAGGCCCTTGCTCTTCTCCCTCTTCTTCTTCTGGAACTTTGCAGAATTCGTCTATCGTCTCGTTAAATCCCATTATTGCATCTGTGTATTAAAGTAATAATAAATAAGATTATTATCGTAAATAAATTAATGGAAGCAAAATTAATTAATTATGAATGAATGAGACCTTGGTGATCAAAGGAATCTGAAGTGGAAGGAATGGATTCAGTTTCTTTTTTCCTGGCCTTCGGTTTCCTTATTGAACTTCTTTGTGGTGTCTGTTTTAGAGAGAGAAACATGTCATTTTAGAGAGAGAAATATATCATTTTAGAGAGAGGCTTTGTGTTCGAGCTAGAGATAAATTATTTAGAGAGGGGCAAGCAATTATTTTAGAAAGAGAGTGTTTTCATGCTAGCAACAATAATAACACATATAATGAAAATAAAAAAAATAATAAATGTGAACTAACTTACTTCAAATGAATTTCTTTCAGAAGAATCATCGACATTAAATGCTGGTTCTCTTCTCAAATTAGCGACACTTACCACACTCTGTGTGACTTGTTGAAACGGCTTCATTTCCAGAATCTGAACATATCCACTCTGCTCATTAACTTCACCTGAAATTAAAAAGAGAATATTGTAAAATATAACGAATAAATAAATAAATTAATTAATTAATTAACTTTACCTTGGGGCAAGCATTTAAAAGCATTAGGGTTATATTTGAGAACTTCCTGATACAGCCAAGAGCATTCGGCTGGATCAGTACTTGTGTCTTTTCTTTTATCCTTCAAATTACTGTAAAATAAAAGGGAATATAAATTTATTATTTACCAATGATAAATTTCACTTGACGATAAAATCTACTTAAAAAGTTGGTAAGTTCAGAACATTAGCATCAAAAACATTTTTTGCGGTAATATTTCAAGTTCTGTATGATTAAAGACATTACTTTTTCATATATAACTGAATTACAGTTATGAAAGTGCTAATAAAGGCATTAAGAACGGCAAAAGCATACTTTTTCATTCCCACCCTTTTTTCAAAATTTCAACGGCATGGATGGAAATAACCAATTACGCAAATTTGCTATTTTTAGAGGGTATATTCATTAATTTTTAGCTTTTCGTGTCACATGTGATATAGTACTCTTCTAATATGGGTTTTTACAACAATTTAAGGCTTCATAAACATATCACAAACTTATAACAAACAATACTAAATACAGAATAACTGGCATACAGGTACTTAAACATGTTACAAACGCTATTTTTAGATCACTATCCAAAATTTGCAGTTTTCTGTAGTCCAATCACAAACTTTATATACGAAATGAGTGCAAATTCACACTCAAACAGCTTAATCACAGTTGGAGCATCGCTAATAAAGTAAAAAAAAACACATCTTTTCTCGTAATTTAATAATTAATTCACCGCAAATCGCATATTTCACAAATCAAAACACCAATTAATCCCCAAAACAAAACATAAACAGTCAAAAAACTTAAAAAAATAACAGCATACAGATAGCCGACGTCACAATTGGAGAGAAGTTGAGCAATGGCGCCGGCCTGCATGAGCACATCCGGGCGATTCAGCGAGGCCAGCCCATCTCCAATCTCCACCGTCCGATCAGCGGATCCGAAGGCCGCGTGGAGCAGCGGCAGCGACAGCGCCGGCGCCACCTCCGAGTTCACGCTGTTGGGAAGCCTGCACGCTCTCTCCATCCCTACGAAACCCTGACCAGTACTACTCGCAGTAGTAGCAGAAGTAGTTGTACTCGTACTGTTCCAGTCCATATGAAGCGGAGGAGAGGGGTATTTAGGAGATTTCCGGCGAAGATGCGGCGGCGACCGGAGCGAAAGGAAGAAGAAGAAAGGCGCGGAAGACGAAGAGATTGTGAAAACGGACCCAGAGTTGTGGTAAATTACGAATTGAGGACCGGATAGCTTCTCATTTCTTACCTGCACATTCGTGTTTTATGTGCTTCTAACTATGTGATTTATCCTGTAGTGAGTTGTTCTGTAGATTTATTACGTGACTCGCTGCGTTTATTTATAAGGATATTGTGTATAGGGAATTTGAATTAGAGCCGGATTAGCGTATAGGGGAAGGAGGAGGAGGTTGAGATTATCTCCAGTTGTTACGAACTGGAGGGGAACGGTGGGTGTTTTACTGATTTGGAGAGGAATAAATGGAGGGAAAACAAATAGGAAAGTTAAATTTATTATTTACTATTTACTGCTGTAAAATAATTATTGTACTAATTAAGCGCGAAAAATTAAATTCCTTTTTTGGTCCTTTTTTTTTGGTAAATTTCACGTCAGTCCCTTGGTTTAATAGTTGTTTTAATTTAACCCTTCATGTTTGCTTATGTTTTTTGTTTTAAAATAACTTAATGTACTTGGATTGCCATATAATAAGACACTCTTTGTGATATCACATAATGAATTTATATTACTTTCATTCATTAACCAAATACAAGATGCAATGCATTACAAAAATTGTAGACTTTTATTGAATGAATATTATAATTTCGAGCTAGTAGCACAACAATTTCCAAAATAAATAGAACAACTTTAGAAACAAAATAAATTTGGTCTAAAATTGTTTCCCTTCATAAGTCTGTCCGAATTGCCAATCCACAGGCACGGCATTATCAGATTGCGCCACTTTTTCGTCACTGGTTTTGATCTGGAATGACAACGCTTGACCGACTAGTCTCATGTCGGTCTGCCAGTTTTGCCCCCAGTTCCTGATCATATGAACCCAATCTGTATTAGTCCCCTTAATCAAAACTTCTGTTATATCACCCGCACCGGCCACGTTGTAAATCAAAATCATGATCCAATAAGGATTTCCCTGCATCTGGAAATGGATTCCTCCTTCTTTCACGCACGGTACGCGCCTGAATTGTACAGGTACAATACCTGCGTGATAGTCTTTTACAATTTTGACAAACATAGGCATTGCGAGATCAAAATGTTTGCGAGGCGGGTTGCACCAACCACCATCATCGCTTGGTTTGGTGTAATTAGGAGGGCAAAAATTTGTAGCTGTAATGAAGATAGATCCAGGTGCACACCATTTAGGGTCATCGGAACATCGTATCTCATAGCATGCGCCGCATATTTGACCATCATTGAATAGTGCAGTGCTCAATGCGGCAGTTTGTAAGCCGTATCCTTGTTGGATTAGGTTTCCGTAACCACATGCTCCTTCTGCATTAATACAATTATACAAAGCAAGATAAGAGGAAGATGTTTCGAGAAAAATAAATACATAATACTTACGTATTTGTGTAAGTACTCACGCATTGTCTCGCTTCCAGACATGTCACCATAAAATGTTGCATGGGCAGTATCCCAACCATCCTGGTCAACTGCTCGGACCACCGTTGCGATTAGAAACACCGCAAAAATATAAACAACCCTCATAACCATTTTTCCTTTTTATTTGTGATTTTATTTTTTTCTTGTCTTGGTTACAAGCATTGATCCACCGCCTTTATATACACTAAAAATTTGAGCTTGAATAGGGAGGTATTCATTTTTTTATAATATAGGAAAATATTATTTAAATTCAAAGTATTATTCGAACGACAAATTCAGATGCAATGAATTATGTTGAGCTTTAATAGGGAAGTACTCATTGTTTTTATTAACATATTATAGTACTTACATTCAAAGTATTACCAAATGTATCAAATACCAGATATGTGACTAGATTTTCCTTAAAAAAAATTAGTGGTTATGATCTAAGCCATGATATACAAAAGGAGAACTCAATTTTTATCCCGTAATGATTATCTATCCTTAGAATGTGAGGAGTTATTTCATAAATGAATTTAGATAAATTTAGCATACAAAAAATGCAATTGGATAAAATTTAATATTTTCATTTCTATGCTATGTTATATTAATTTTTTTTAAGTTTACATCTGTACAAACAATAATGAATTTGGGGGCAAGATTGTAATATTACTTTTTGCTGGCCCAACACTTTTTTTTTTTTTTGCTGCCCAACATTTATATTAACATAAGAAATAATACTTACATTCAAATATTATCAAATGTATCAAATGCCAAATATTTTGATGCACTGATTTGTGACTGGATTTCCGTTAAAAAATGTTAAGTGGTTATGATCTAAGCCATGATATACAAAAGGAGAACTCAAATTTTGTCCCGCAATGATTGTCTATCCTTAGAATGTGAGGAGTTATTTCATAAATGAATTTAGATAAATTTACCATACAAAAAATGCAATTGGATAAAATTTAATATTTTCATTTGTATGCTATATTATATTATTTTTTTTTAAGTTTACATCTGTACAAACAAGAACGAATTTGGGGCAAGATTGTAATATTACTTTTTGCTGGCCCAACACATTTTTTTTTGCTGCCCAATATTTATCTTAACTTAAAAAATAGTACTTATATTCAAAGTATTATCAAATGTATCAAATGCCAAATATTTTGATGCACTGATTTGTGACTAGATTTCCCTTAAAAAAATGTTCAGTGGTTATGATCTAAGCCATGATATACAAAAGGATAACTCAATTTTTGTCCCGCAATGATTGTCTATCCTTAGAATGTGAGCAGTAATTTCATAAATGAATTTAGGTAAATTTACCATACAAAAAATGCAATTGAATAAAATTTAATATTTCCATTTGTATACTATGTTATATTAAATTTTTTTAAGTTTACATCTGTACAAACAAGAATGAATTTGGGGCAAGATTGTAATATTACTTTTTGCTGGCCCAACACATTTTTTTTTGCTGCCCAACATTTATATTAACATAAGAAATAGTACTTACATTCAAAGTATTATCAAATGTATCAAACACCAGATATTTTGATGCACTGATTTGTAACTGGATTTCCCTTAAAAAAATGTTCGGTGATTATGATCTAAGCCATGGCATACAAAAGGAGAACTCAAATTTTGTCCCGCAATGATTGTCTATCCTTGGAATGTGAGGAGTTGTTTCACAAATGAATTTAAGTAAATTTACCATACAAAAAATGCAATTGGATAAAATTTAATATTTTCATTTGTATGCTATGTTATATTAATTTTTTTAAGTTTACGTCTGTACAAACAAGAACGAATTTGGGGCAAGATTGTAATATTACTCTTTGCTGGCCCAACACATTTTTTTTTTGCTGCCCAACATTTATATTAACATAAGAAATAGTACTTACATTCAAAGTATTATGAAATGTATCAAATGTCAGATATTTTGATGCACTAATTTGTAACTGGATTTCCCTTAAAAAAATGCTCACTGGTTATGATCTAAGCTATGATATACAAAAGGAGTACTCAATTTTTGTCCTGCAATGATTGTCTATCCTTAGAATGTGAGGAGTTATTTCGTAAATGAATTTAGGTAAATTTACCATACAAAAAGAATTTTCTATAAAATTTAATATTTTCATTTGTATGCTATGTTATATTATTTATTTTTTTAAGTTTACATATGTACAAATAAAAATAAGAATGAATTTAGGGCAATATTATAATATTACTTTTTGCTGGCCCAACACATTTTTTTTTGCTGCCCAACATATATATCACGGCCCATCTTCTTTAACTGCAAAAATCAAATTATCAATCCCAAAAAACGAATCTGAATCTTTGGGAGTTTACAGAACATCGTTTTTAAGTTTATAGTGTCCTACATTGCTGATTTCTGAAGAATGAAAATTGAAACTATATAGAACCAGTATAGGAGTCAGAAGTTTTGCAAAATATGCCAAAAACATTCCTTAATTACATATGGCGACTTGACTATATGAAATATAGTAGTTTTAAGTTTGTAATCCAGTATGTAATATGATATAATTATAGCATTCCCAAGACATCAATTGCAAGGAATGGATTAATCCTCACTTAATCTAACATACAATATATAAAAGTAAAAGTAAAATAACTGTCCTTCATGCGGCGCCGATAAATTCCTTTTTCGTGTAAATTTCAATTCAGTCTCTCATTTCAATAGTTGTTTTAATTGGATTGATGTTGCTTAATAGATTTTTTTTGTTTTAAAATAACTTAATATGGTGGATTGCCATAAAAAGACATTCTTTGTGATATCACATAATACATCTATTAAGAAGCTTTTATTATTTTATTCATTAACCAAATACAAGATGCATTACAAAAATTGAATTATTAAATAAAGTTTATTGAACAAACATAAAATTCTTTAGCTCTAGCACCACAGCGATTTTCAAAAAAAAAAAAAAAAAGTTTTGAAACAACTAAATTTGACCTAAAATTGTTTCCCTTCAAAAGTCTGTCCGAACTGCCAGTTTGTGGGCACAACATTATCCGACTGCACCATTTTTCCGTCACTAGCTGTGACTTGGAACGACAACTCTTGACCTATTAGTTTCACGTCAGTTTCCCAGTATTGCCCCCAATACCTAACCATACAGATCCAATCTGTATTATTTCCCTTAACTGAAACATCGGTCACATCACCAGCACCTCCGACATTGTAAATCAAAACCGAAATCCAATTAGGGTTCCCTTTCATCTGGAAATTAATACCTCCTTTCTTTATGCACGGGACACGTCTGAATTATACGGGTACAATACCTGCGTGATAGTCTTTTACGATTTTGACAAACATAGGCATTGCCAAATCAAAATGCTTGCGAGGCGGATTGCACCAGCCACCATCATCGATTGATTTGGTGTAATTAGGAGGGCAAAAGTTGGTAGCAGTAATGAAGATAGAACCAGATGCACACCAATCAGTGTCATTGAAGCATTGTATCTCAAAGCAGCTACGGCATGTTTGGCCATCATTGAATAGAGTAGTGCTCAATGCAGCAGTTTGTAAGCGGTATCCTTGTTGGATCAGATCCCCGTATCCGCATGCTCCTTCTGCACCAACACAGTACAAAAAAAACAATATGATTGATCTATTTTGAAAAAAGTAAACATTACATGATAGATTTGGTGTAAATATACTTACGCATTGTTTCGCGTCCAGTCATGTTACCATAAAATGTAGCATGTCCAGTGTCCCAGCCATCCTCAGCAACTACTCCAACCGCCTTCGCGGTTAGCACCAAAGCAAAAATATAAACAGTCCACGTAACCATTTTTTTTGTGTGTGTTTAATGTTATATTCCCTTGGCTGTAAACTTTGATTCAACCATCTTTATATGGACTCAAATTTTGAGGTTTAATAGGGAAGTATCAATGTTTTTATTCATATAGGAAAATATTATTTAAATTCAAAGTACTTTCGAATGCCAATTTTCCATGCAATGAACTTCGTCTCTAAGATTTAACAGGGAAGTACTCATTTTTATATTAATCTAGGAAAACATTACTTAAATTCAAAGTACTATCAAATAACAAATTTTGATTCACTGTTTTTGTGATTGTGTTTCCTTTAAAATATGTTCAATGGTTATAAGCTAATATAAGATACTATAAAACAGGGTATATATATGTAGAATAATATATATATGTATATAAACACTAATATATAAAGTAATACAGGATTTGTGAGTATAGAGTGTGAGTACATATAAAGTACAAGCGAGTATATATGATTTGTATGTTAAATTGTCATTTCGGCTCATCTTTTCTCAGGCCCGGCCTGAAATATACATGAATACATCCCCGAGCAGAAGTTAAGAAAAAGGGAAATTATTCCTATTTTGAGTTAAAGAAAAATAAATTATTTAAATAGCAAAATGTGTCTACTACAACTGCAGTCACAATTTGTTTAGACATTTCTAGCCCCGTTACTGGGTTTCTGTAGTTGTAATGCGACAGTAAGCTTAATGGGCTATAACAATTCGAGACTATCCTTATTAAACTTAGATTTGTATCAAAATTTGGGGTTTTGGAAAGGTGAAGAATCAAATTCGAGAAATCATTTGTAATGGTGCATGATAAATTAAATTATTTATTGAGAGAGAAATGTACTGGTGCATGATAAACTAATCATTTATTGAGAGAGAAGATCATCTGTAATGGTGCATGATAAATTAATATATTTATTGAGAGAGAAAAATTGAATTATTTGTTTTATGAATTAAAATTACATCATCATGAACATCAATCCAATTTTAACAACACATAAATCATTTTTTTTTCTAAAATTGTGCCGATCCTTCGAAACTTTGCCCAAATTGCCAACTGGCCGGCACAACATTATCTGCTTGCACCATTTTCCCGTCGCTAGCCGTGACTTGAAACGACAATGCCTGACCAACTAGTTGTGTACCGGTTTGCCAATTTTGCCCCCAGTTCCTGCTCATCGTGATCCAATCCGTATTTGTCCCTTTAACCTTGACGTCCGTTACTTCTCCAGCACCTGCTACGTTATAGATCAAAACTAATATAAAATTGGGGTTGCCCTTTGACGACATTTCGAAATGGATCCCTCCTTTCTTCACGCATGTTACGCGCCTGAACTGTACAGGCACAATGCCTGCATGGTAGTCTGTTACGATTTTCTCAAACATGGGCTTTGACAGATCAAAATGCTTGAGAGGCGAGTTGCACCAACCACCATCGTCGTTCGGCTTGGAAGGATTAGGAGGGCAAAAGTTGGTAGCAGTAATGGTGATAGAACCGGATGCACACCACTTAGTGTCATTAAAACACTGTATTTCGTAGCAGGCGCCACATGTCTGCCCATTATTGAATAATGCGGTGCTCAATGCTGCTGTTTCGAACCCATAGCCATCCTCAAATACATCGCCATAGCCACATGCCGCACCTACACCGATGTATGACATAAAATGATAATAACTCAGAAAAAGAGAAGACACCTCTAAGAAAATAAATAAATAGCAACAAACGATAATAATAACACTTTACCCATCGTCTTATCAGGGTTCATGTCACCGTAAAATGTAGCATGACCAGTATCCCAGTCACCCTGAGCAACTGCTCCGACCACCATCACTGCAAAAATTACGATCGAAATATTAACCACACTCATATTCATTTTCTTTCGACTCTTTTTTAGTTGTTTATAATTTATTTTTTCTTTTAATTTGTTGCTTTTGTACTATGATCCAATAACTCTTATATAGACCCAACAAATGGATATATATAGAAAGTTTTAATTCAATTCAAAGGATTAACAAGACCAAAATTAAGCAAGTTATAAAAAAAAAGACCAAAAATATAATATATTCCAGTTAAAAAAAAATGCATTCAAAGAGGCACAATTCAGATTTTTTTTTTTGAGGATTCTCTTAATTAGGTTTGATGATTTAAGCCAGGGCATGAAATAAAATGGAGAAGTTATTAAAACTTTAGGCAATTTTCAACCATAGTGTATGTTCATCAAAAAAGAAAGAAAAAAAAATCAACCATACTGTATAAAAAAATGAGGAAAGAAATCATAAATTAAATTAGTCGAATTTCAATCAAAGGACATGAAATACAATTGGATAAGTTAATGTATGAATCAACGTAGGCAAATTCCAACCATGACTATTGACTATTATTACATACAATGGGAGAGACTTCTTGCAAATTTTTAACCACATAACATTCAATGCATCAAGATTTATCTCCTAGTCAATAATACAATTTGAATTTTTTTATCTTCGTTTCTCACTTATTACCGTTCCCAACAAATTGAACTTGGGCCAGTATATACGATTGATTGTATTTGTCAATCAAATGAACTATGAACAAATGGGCCTTTCGTCGTCATAAGCCTCAAGTGTGTGTGAATCAATGAATCACGTACAAAATGGGCCTTTGGCCATCATAAGCCTCAACCTATGAGTTCGAAAATATTTAGTTTTATATAATAAAACTTGTATCATGATCCCATTATAAAATAGTTATTTGTTTATATATTTGGTGAAGAGAGTTCAAGCTAGAATTCAAAAAAGAGAGTTATATTATTGAAAATGAAACAAAAGGTATTTAGATTATAGAGGGATTTAACCAAATGTAAGGAGAGTCAATTCGTGGATTTAAAATTCTATTTCTAATTCTATGATGTTGTTGAACGTCGGATTCCAATCAGATGACGGTTGGTGGAGCCAGGGGATGCAGCTGGAGCCATTGTCGACTAGGCAGAGGGGGATGTTTGGGTTTGTACAGTTGGATTGAAGGGAGATAAAATAGAATTGAGAGATAAAAATTGAAAAATAAATTATTTATTGAGAAATAAAAATTGAATGATCTGTTATATCAACTAACATTACATCATCATGGATATCAATCCTATTTTAACAATACCAAAAAATAAATCATTTTGTTTCTAAAATTGAACCGATCCTTCAAAACTTTGCCCAAATTGCCAACTGGCCGGGACGACATTATCTGCTTGTACCATTTTGCCATCACTAGATGTGACCTGAAATGACAAAGCCTGTCCAACTAACAATGCGTCGGTTTGCCAATTTTGCCCCCAATTCCTGCTCATCTTGATCCAATTTGTATTAGTCCCTTTAATCGAGACGGCCGTCACTTCACCAGTACCTGCTACGTTATAAATCAAAACCAATATCCAATAGGGGTTGCCCTTCGACGACATTTCGAAATGGATCCCTCCTTTCTTCACGCATGTTACACGTCTATACTGTACAGGCACAATGCCTGCATGGTAGTCTGTCACAATTTTTGTAAACATGGGCATTGACAGATCAAAATGTTTGAGAGGCGGGTTGCACCAACCGCCATTATCATTTGGTTTAGAGTAATTAGGAGGACAAAAATTGGTTGCAGCTATGGTGATAGAACCAGGCGCACACCATTGAGTGTCGTTAAAACACTTTATTTCATAGCAAGCGCCACATGTTTGGCCATCATTGAACAGTGCAGTGCTCAATGCAGCTGTTTCTAAGCCATATCCATCAGCAAATACATCGCCATAACCGCATGCCGCACCTACATCAGTGTCGCAACTAAGTTATATGTAATCAATCGGTGTATATTAAATAATTAATAGTAATAATAACTTAGAAAGAAAACATCACACTCACCCATTGTCTTATCGGGATTCATGTCGCCATAAGATGTAGCATGGCCAGTATTCCAGTCACCCCAAGCAACTGCTCCGACCACCGTCATCACGAAAACTATGACCAAAACATTAACCACAATCATGTTCATTTTCTTTTGCCTCTTTTCTATTTGTTTATATTTTATTTATTTTTATTTTTTTGGTTATATACTTATGATCCAATTACTCTTATATAGACTCAAAAACGGATTTTCTTTAGAAAGTATTAATTCAATTCAAAAGGATTAACAATACCAAATATAATGCAATTTAAGATTTATTTAGTCTTATTTAGGTTCGATGATTGAACTAACGCATGAAGTAAATGGAGATGCTATTAAAAGAATTAGGCAAATTTCAACCAATGCTTGAAAACTATGAGGAAAAAAATTCATAAATTAAATTAGGCAAATTTCAATCAAAGGATATGAAATACAGCCGGAGAAGTTAATACTAATCAATTTAGGTAAATTCCAACCATGAGTATAGTATTATTACATACAATGGGACTTGAGAGAGAATTTATGTAAATTTTTAACCACGCAAAATTCAACTCATCCAGATTTATTTCCTTTTAAAAAAATACAATTTGTAGTTATTTTTTTCTTATTATTTTTTCACTTACAACCCTGCCCAACAATTTGAATTTGGGCCAATTATATGTTTATGAGATTGCATTTACAAGTCAAATGAATCATTACAAACATGGGCCTTTGTCCATCATAAACCTCATATTACGAGTTCGTAAATATTTAATTTGTTTAGTAGTATATAATTAAGAATTAAAGATAAGTTCGATATTGCTGTAATTTTTCATGAATCAAATTCACACAAAATAAGATTACAATCAAATCTCAAGTAACTTCTCTCATTCTCTCAACAAATTTACAAATTTGTTGAAATTCTCATTTGAAGAACCGCCAACACTTAAACTTCTCCAAGCCATCTCTTTCAATTCTTTCACTCTACTTCCAATATCTTTATTTGAAAGCAACTCCTCCACCTTGTCTCTCACTCTCTCTCTAGATACAATTCCTTTTTCATCAGGCTCCATCTTCAATCCATTCTTCCAAACATTGCATATATAACTTTGGTTATAAAACTGATCCGTAAAATATGGCCAGCAAAGAAAAGGGATCCCGTTTCTCACCCCTTCCAGTGTTGAATTCCATCCACAGTGCGACATGAAACAAGCAACCGATTTGTGAGCCAAAACTTGCTGTTGCGGGGCCCAACTAACTATTCTTCCTTTCTCTTTATTTTTCACCATAAAATTATTCAACCAATCTTTGCTCAACCCTGTTGTAAAATCAGGCCGAACAACCCATAAAAAGGGTCGATCGGTTAATTCAAGTCCATGTGCTAACTCTCTGAATTGGAGCTCATTAAAAATAGTGAAACTACCAAATGCAACATAAATAACTGATTTCGATGGTTGTTCACTAAGCCAGTCGATGCAAGTCGTGTCTTCAGGCCAAAAGAGACCTAATGATTTTTTGTACATTGGATCTGGTAGCAAAGGTCCAATGGGAATCATATTAGGGAATAATTCAAATGCTCCTGATTCAATATCATGAAATGAGTTGCACAATATGATTTCTGGCAATTCAATGTACTTGTTATTATCAGTTATGAGTTTAAAGATGATTGGTTGGCCTTTTGGATCGCCCGCCTGATTCCATGGGAATTGCGAAGTGTGGAGGGGTGGCATTTTGGGTGCAAGCTGGAATATCTCCTCTTTTGTCGGTAAACCTATTTAATAATGAATAAAATGATTTTTAGGCCTCAAGCTTGCATTAACAAGAAATATGATTTTTTGCGCAAATGAATTAAAATGATTAATAATATATAGGAAATATTAGAAGTGTTTCAAGAATATATTTTCTTCTGAAAATTCCAATATGTAGTTTTTTTCTTCCAAATTGCTCAAGACATGAATTTTTGCATCCTGTTATTATCTGAAAAGCATGTTCTTTTGAGTACAAATAACAACAACAACGTGGATGAACTTTTTTTGAATGAAATAACAAGCTGCAAGAACTTCAGTTAAAAAAGCAAATCTCATCTAATAGGAGTAGTTAGACATTCAAACTCATCAATTCAAAAATTGTGAGTTCAAGAAAATGTTAATTTCTTTGAAAATAAAAATTCTATGAGTCATCTCTATAAAATAAAAATAAAAAACTTTAGTTAAAGAAGTCTAATATACCTTTTTCATCAAGCACTCCATCCTCAATCAATTTCGGAATCAATAGCATTGTTACGAGAGTTGCAGTCGAAGCAGGACAGAAAAATGCAACTCGTACTCCCATTTTTTTTGCGACTTGTAAAGACCATCCCATATTTTCATCCGCAATTATCCATTTAATATCCTTATTTTTTCTGAATATTTCTTCCAAATAACTTGGCATGACATTAGTAAATCCTTCGGTCAACCGACCCAAATCGTTTCTATCCTCATGCGGTTCCAACCCGTCAGGAATCGAGATCAAATCAATTCCTTGTAGATTACTTCCTTTGTTTGGTAAGGCTTTGGCGAGCCTTTCATGGTTGAATTCGGTGTTAATAAAGGTGAGTTTGAAGCCATGAGAGACCAAGGAGTGAGAGAGCTCCATTAATGGTATTACATGGCCTTGACATGGAAAGGGCAAGATCAGCACATGAATTGATGCCATAGATGTTGGGGCTTGTTTAGTTGTATTTTTGGAGATTTTTAATGAAAAATAGACAGGGGGAGGTCAAATCTTCTCTTGATGTATCAAATACATAAATGGTGGTTTGGGGGAGGGTGTAGCTTATGAGTTTATGGCAAGCATTGGGTGTATGAAATTGTCATGTTCTCATTTATAGGCAAGTTGCCTGGAGAGTTTTTGGGAATTGATATTGCAGGGCAACTCATTGATGAGTACAGAAACAACACATAATTATTTAATAACTGTTTTGCCCATTATCATAAATGCATTATTTATAACCTTTTTTTCTTGTAATAAATCCACTTTTTAAAATTCAAATAACTATTTAGAATGTAATTAAAACTTTCTAATTTTTTCTTTGTATAAATAGAAGTTTGTACATAGAAAGATGCACACATATTTTCATAATACCTACTATTAATTATGATGAATAACAATATATTTTTAACAGGATGAGAATAAAAGAATATATTTATCATATCTTTCTAAAAAAATATTTTTTATTTATCTTATCATTCTAATTTATCCTTTGCCATATTGTGTTATCATTTTAATTTAGTTATTTTGTGTTCTCTTTTTACCAAATACTAAACGTGGAGTAACATTAAATTTTATTGAATTAAATTTATTTATGTAAGAATTTAATTAACTTATAATAGATTATTTTCTAAAAAGAAAGAATATTTCTATGTCTATCACATATGTTTTTTGGATATAGAATTAAGATCTCATATTTCATACAAATAACTTGTAACCTAGTTGGTTACAATATTTGTATGTGTAGTAAAAAACTATGAGTTAAATTCTCGGCAAACGCACTTTATCACAAATTTAGCAAAGTCTCTCAATTCATGACTTTGAACATATAAAAAAGATCTCATATTTTTCATAATCAATTCTTATGTATTTTTTATTCTTAATATGAAATTTATCATTTTTTTCTTTTTCAAAATAGTATCAGTTAAGGAACTAAAGAATTAATAAAATAAAACTTTTTTATAAAATCCGCTAAAAAAATGAGATATAGTCTTATACAAATTTTCTGTCAAAGTTCAAATCCAATATAAAAATACAAACATTAATTATAATGATTAACATGACTTATTTAATTATTTATGATTTATGATAGAGACTAGATTTTTATTTTCTTAAGAATATATGAGAGGTGATAAGAGAAAATTGCAAAAAGTCCCTGATACTTACTTAGCAATAGGGTCTAATTTTTGAGTTTCTTAAAAACAGTGGAGTTTTTTTTTCGCGATTTTCAATAACGTATTACCTGTTCTTCAAAATCCCATTTTTCATTCCCAACTCCATTTTCTTTTCATTTCCCAGACCGGTTTATCTATTAGGATCCAACCCAATGAAGATGAGTTATTTGGTCGGTACAGGAAATCATTTGACAGATTTGACTCCCACTCCTACATGAAGATAAATAAAATTGACATGTTGACCTAAGTTCCCAAAAATTAATCCCTTGGAATAGACGTCTCTTAAAGATTTTGTGATTGGTACTTATATGTGAGCCCGCTATTTATTTGCAACAGTATGTGGGAAATTAACTTACGGCAATCCTCTCTCTTCAGAGACTTAGTACTCCGACTTATATCAATTAATCAATTTAATATCTCAGTTCAAACGATTTTTTTTTCTGAAATATTTGGAATTGTAATTGCATAGAAGAATCTTGCATATTTTGTAATTGTGTAGAATCTTGCATATTCTCTCGGTCCAAACGGAGCAATTAGGAAAGGGAAGACTCACCTTCACTTTTTTTCCTCTGATTTATTAATGGGTTTATATACACATCCTTCTAGTCCGCCGTTTATCAGTAATAAACGGAACTCACTTTTTTTATTAAATATGGGGTCCGTTTATCAGTGATAAACGACGAACTGGGAGGGTGTTTACCGTTGGGTTATATATATTTTTTCTGTATTTATTAATGGCGTTACTTTCCATCCTTCCAATTCTCGAGTCAAGGTTTTAACTTTTTATTTCTCTCTTTCAATTTATTGTTAAAATAAATTAATAAATATATTTTTATTTAGGGTTTATTTTTAATTTGGAATTGGCTCTGTGTGGTGCGGCATGGACCAAGACCACCAAACAGGTATCCAATCAGGATTTGCTTTCTTCTGTTAAAGCCATGCAAGAGAGTAAGATATTTCAAATTTTAAATTTTGAAAATTCGATTGGTGTTTCATTGGTATATTTTTTTTTATGTTGGTTTGGGAATTGGGTGCTGGAGAATAAGGAAAGAGGCGTTTTATGTGTTTGTTTGTTGCTTGCTGGCTCAAAATATCGAATGCTACAAGTAATGGGTAATTAATTGAAATTTTCCAATTAATTTACTTATTTAAATACTATCTATTTTAAATATTTTATAATTTTAAATTCTTTTTTAATCATTACTATGTTCGAGGAATGATACTCCCACGGCAAGTTTATTTTTAATATAACCATTTTTCTTGTGCTCAAGGTTGTAGCCAAGTTTAAACAACATAAAAAATGCTGAGTAATGGATGCAAGATGTAATGATATTTGTACATGAATGCTCATTTTGAATTAATTGTAGAATCTACTTATACTTTTATTGTTTTATACTTCTTGCTTATTATGTTATATTTGCTTAATATATGTTAATAAAATAATCTCATACTTACGGCAACGCGTGGGATGCCTTCTAATAGATATATAAATTAGGGATCAGCACGCCACCAATTAATAAGCCATGTTCATTCACAATTATCTAATTAATTTTATTATATTATATAAAAACAATAAATTGAAAAGGAAAAACACTCTTATTGATAGTTTCTTAGTACCCACGCGGCTATTTATTCAAATTCAAATTCAAATTAATTATTATAATTAATAAAGTTGGTTTAGAGTAATTAGGAGGACAAAAATTGGTTGCAGTTACGGTGATAGAACACTGGGTGTCCTTAAAACACTTTATTTCATAGCAAGCGCCACATGTTTGGCCATCATTGAACAATGCAGCTGTTTCTAAGCCATATCCATCCGCAAATACATCGCCATAACCGAATGATAATGGCGGTTGGTGCAACCCGCCTCTCAAACAGTGTAGATCGCAACTAAGTTATTATCATTTTATGTAATAAATCGGTGTATTATTAAATAATTAATAGTAATAATAACTTAGAAAGAACATTGTCTTATCGGGATTCATGTCGCCATAAAATATTGTAGCATGACCAATATTCCAGTCACCCCAAGCAACTTTCCCGAGCACCATCACCACGAAAACTATGACCAAAACATTAACCACACTCATATTCATTTTCTTTTGCCTCTTTTCTATTTGTTTTTATATATATATATATATATATATATATATATATATATATATATATATATATATATATATATATATATATACATAGAGGATACTAAATTACTTTTACAAGCAAAATTCAAATTTCAACCGTACGGATGGAATATATATGTTTTGAATATATTATAGATTAATTTTCACAAGAATCGAACTATTATATCATTACCATCATATATTATCAAAATTCATCAAAATATATATAATACATATTATATATATTTTGATGAATTTTGATGATACATGATGGCAATGATATAATATTCCGATTCTTGTGAAAATTAATCTACATCATATTCAAAACATATATATTCCATCCGTACAGTTGAAATTTGAATTTTTGATGAATTTTAGTCACAAGCAAAATCACAAGCAAAATTCAAACTTTGCTTGTACGAGTTGTTTAGTCATCCTCATTATATATATATATATATATATATATATATATATATATATATATATATATATATATATATATTGTTGGCTATATACTTATGATCCAATTACTCTTATATAGACTCAAAAACGGATTTTCTTTAGAAAGTATTAATTCAATTCAAAAGGATTAACAATACCAAATATAATGCAATCTAAGATTTATTTAGTCTTATTTAGGTTCGATGATTTGAACTAGTGCATGAAGTAAATGGAGATGCTATTAAAAGAAGAGAAATTATTCGGAGTGTCTAGAAGCGTCCACCATACAGTTTTAACTGTACACATATATATTTACACTTGGATATATCTTTTGTATTTACAAATATACCTTTTTTAAAATATTTTTTTTTGTTATTTCACTATATCTTTTGTATTTACAAAAATACATTTTTGTAATTTCATCATATCTTTTATAATCAGACATTGCTGGATGCTCCAAAATCCTGGTACTCCATATCTGAACCCTTAAAAAAATTAGGCAAATTTCAACCAATGCTTGGAAAATATGAGGAAAAAATTCATATATTAAATTAGGCAAATTTCAATCAAAGGATATGAAATACAGCTGGAGAAGTTAATAATAATCAATTTAGGTAAATTCCAACCATGCGTATAGTATTATTACATACAACGGGACTTGAGAGAGAATTTATGCAAATTTTTAACCACGCAAAATTCAACTCATCCAGATTTATTTCTTTTTAAAAAATACAATTTGTAGTTATTTTTTTCTTATTATTTTTTCACTTATTCCCCTGCCCAACAATTTGAATTTGGGCCAATATATATGCTTGTGAGATTGCATTTACGAGTCAAATGAATCATTACAAACATGGGCCTTCGTCCATCACAAGCCTCAAATTACGAGTTCGTAAATATTTAATTTGTTTAGTAGTATATAATTAATATTTAAGATAAGTTCGATATTGCTGTAATTTTTCATGAAGCAAATTCACACAAAATAAGATTAAAATAAAATCTCAAGTAAATTCCCTCATTCTCTCAACAAATTTACAAATTTGATGAAATTCTCATTTGAAGAACCACCAACACTTAAACTTCTCCAAGCCATCTCTTTCAATTCTTTCACTCTACTTCCAATATCTTTATTTGAAAGCAACTCCTCCACCTTGTCTCTCACTCTCTCTCTAGATACAATTCCTTTTTCATCAGGCTCCATCTTCAATCCATTCTTCCAAACATTGCATATATAACTTTGGTTATAAAACTGATCCGTAAAATATGGCCAGCAAAGAAAAGGGATCCCGTTTCTCACCCCTTCCAGTGTTGAATTCCATCCACAGTGCGACATGAAACAAGCAACCGATTCGTGAGCCAAAACTTGCTGTTGCGGGGCCCAACTAATTATTCTTCCTTTCTCTTTATTTTTCACCATAAAATTATTCAACCAATCTTTGCTCAACCCTGTTATAAAATCAGGCCGAACAACCCATAAAAAGGGTCGATCGGTTAATTCAAGTCCATGTGCTAACTCTCTGAATTGGAGCTCATTAAAAATAGTGAAACTACCAAATGCAACATAAATAACTGATTTCGATGGTTGTTCACTAAGCCAGTCGATGCAAGTCGTGTCTTCAGGCCAAAAGAGACCTAATGACTTTTTGTACATTGGATCTGGTAGCAAAGGTCCAATGGGAATCATGTTAGGGAATAATTCAAATGCTCCTGATTCAATATCATGAAATGAGTTGCACAATATGATTTCTGCCAATTCAATGTATTTGTTATTATCAGTTATGAGTTTAAAGATGATTGGTTGGCCTTTTGGATCGCCCGTCTGATTCCATGAGAATTGCGAAGTGTGGAGGGGTGGCATTTTGGGTGCAAGCTGGAATATCTCCTCTTTTGTCGGTAAACCTATTTAATAATGAATAAAATGATTTTTAGGCCTCAAGCTTGCATTAACAAAAAATATGATTTTTTAGGCAAATGAATTAAAATGATTAATAATAGGAAATATTAAAAGTGTTTCAAGAATATATTTTCTTCTGAAAATTCCAATATGTAGGTTTTGTCTTCCAAATTGCTCAAGACATGGATTTTTGCATCTTGTTATTATCTAAAAAGCATGTTCTTTTGAGTACAAATTACAAAGTGGAAGAACTTTTTTTGAATGAAATGACAAGCCGGAAGAACTTTAGTTAATGAAGACAAAGCTCCTCTAATGGGAATAATTAGACAGTTAAACCTATTAATTCAAAGGTTTGTGAGTTCAAAAAATGCTAATTTTTTTCAAAATAAATATGTGATTTATGAGTCATCTCTATAGAATAAAATAAAACTTTAGTTAAAAAAGTCCAATATACCTTTTTCATCAAGAACTCCGTCCTCAATCAATTTTGGATTCGATATCATTGTTACGAGAGTTGCAGTCGAAGCAGGCCAGAAAAATGCGACTCGTACTCCCAATTTTTTTGCGACTTGTGAAGACCATCCCATATTTTCATCCGCAATTATCCATTTAATATCCTTATTTTTTCTGAATATTTCTTCCAAATAACTTGGCATGACATTAGTAAATCCTTCGGTCAACCGACCCAAATCGTTTCTATCCTCATGCGGTTCCAACCCGTCAGGAATTGAGATCAAATCAATTCCTTGTAGATTACTTCCTTTGTCTGGTAAGGCTTTGGTGAGCCTTTGATGGTCGAATTCGGTGTTAACAAAGGTGATTTTGAAGCCATGAGAGACTAAGGAGTGAGAGAGCTCCATTAATGGTATTACATGGCCTTGGCATGGAAAGGGCAAGATCAGCACATGAATTGATGCCATGAGATGTTGGGGTTTGTTTAGTTGTATTTTTGGAGATTTTTAATGAAAAAAATACAGGGGGAGATCAGATCTTCTCTTGATGTATCAAATACATAAATTGTGGTTTTGGGGATGGGGTAGCTTATGAGTATATGATAAGTACTGTGCGTATGAAATTGTCATGTTCTCATTTATGGGCAAGTTGCCTGGAGAGTTTTGGACTGAATAGTGACGTGGCGGGATGTGATTGGATGGAAGCAGACAAGGAACTATTTTAACGAGCGAGGATTCTCATCAGTTCATTTAAGCAACAAAAAAAAAAAGTTCATTTAAATATACTTTTCTACTGATTTTATTCTTTCTAGTTATAGTCTATTTAGATTAGCAGGAGCGTAGGACTAGACTAATCGCAGTTGATACTTTTGACCGTTTCTAAGATAAAAGATTTTTTATATGAAAGTTGCATTATTTTTATTTGGCTTGGATTCTTTTGAAGAAAATGGGGACTGGCATCTTTGATTTTCGTGTCACTTTATTACTTTTGTCTGTACATATGAATTAATTTGTGAAGCTGAGCTACCTGTATGTCAAACGGTACGGATTTCATGTTAAAAGATAAGCATCCTATTTAAAATTTCTTCAAGAAAATCTAGAAAGACTCCTATGAAAAATAATAAATCAGAGAGATCACATATTTAAGCTGATGACAAAAATGAAAGAAGCTTTTTTTACTCAGTAATTTATTATTCCAGCAATAAGAATCAAAGAGCTCAAAAAGTCATCAAAATTACACAATCACCACTAGAGCTAATAATATTATTCAAGTTCATTCCTTAACAGATTAGAAAACCTCCCAAGAAAAAGAATGATGATAGTAATAATACTAATCATACAAAAATAATAGCCAGATTGATTTAGCCTTTAGTGTTGTTGACCTGACGAGCCGGCCCAATGTAATTAGTCACCAGGCCCATCAATCCAAACCTGTCAAAAATTAGTGAATATTTGATAAAAAAAAAGGCTTAATTAAGCATCAATTATGCAATTAAACACAACCAATAAAATAAAATAAAATAAAAATAATGTAAAAGAAATCGAGAGGAAAAAGGAAATACGTACATGAAAGCCATGGAGACCTGCTTCAGTTCAGTTTCGAAATTTCTCATGTTAGACAAAGACTGAGCACAGAATATTATTGCCAGCCATGAACACAACTTGTACTGTAAAAAGTAGTACAAATTCTTGTCAGAAACAAATAAATCATGGTTTCTAGTTTTTACACCAGCACTCACAATTAACTAATAATTTGTTGGTTTCGTGCTCTTTTAATATGATTATTTAGTATTTGATGGAAGTTTTTATGCACAATCTATACTCAACTGGGTCTTGAACATCAAATTCTGGCTTAAAAAACAAACATAAAATGAAAACACAAAATACAAGAAAGCAAGACTACTTATTGATATAGCAATTTAAAGAGATCGGAACTATTTGACAGTTTATTCTGTTTATATGTTTTCTTGACGAAGCTAGCACTTAATTGAGATTTTATGCAGTGATCAATGCTTAATTGGGTCATCCATGTTTAATTGGGTCTTAAAACGTCAATTTGTACACTCGATCTGGTCAAATTCAAACAGATCTAACATCAGTCATTTACTGATCTACACAATTAAGAGATAAAAAACAACCGCACTACACGAAAACGAGCATTCAGATCGAGGTTACACTCATGCAAACATACACAAAAATCAATCGTCTATTACGCAGTCAATCAAGAAAGAAAGAAAGAAAGAAAAGAAATACATACACGAAAAATGACACCGACGGCGCCCAAAATGACGGCGAGGAATCCGGCGTAGTCGATAGGAAGATCCGCCGCCGACAGAACCGGCGGCTTGTACGGCTTCGCCGCCGACGGCATCCTCGGATCGTTCTCTTTCGCATTCACCTCTTTCATCTTCGCAGAATTACAAACTCGTCCTCAGTCCCTCCCTCTGACTTTATAACCAACCCGTTATTCAAAATCCCGGTTTTTAAAAAGACAGAATTTAAATTCCCAGATCTATTTAAATATCGGGTATCGGGTTTTAATAACACGATATTGAGATCCGAGAATTCAAATCCTGGATATTTATAAAACCTTTCGTATGAATTCTCTCTCAGTTCTCACCTAACGAAGCAAACTTAATATTTTTTGGGAAGTTCATCTGCATAAACAAGTTCAGTCACGAACCGAAACCGACGGCGCAGCGCGGCGGAGTCCTTGCTCCGGCGAAAACCCTAAAAGTAGAGAGAGATGAAGAAGGAAGGGAATGTCGACAGTAACAACATGGAGGAAGTGGCGCGGAACGAGATGATGCAGAATCTGTTCGGCGAGCAATCTGAGGATGAAGAAGAGGAGGAATCGGAAGAGGAGCCTGAGATCGATTCGGAGCATGAACGTGCCGCCAATCAGTCCGATTATCCCTCCGTAGGAATCTCCTTTTTTTATCTTTTAGAAATTTGTGTTTGTTTTTTTTTCTATATGTTGCCCTAAATTTCCCGATTTAGTGCATAAAGTTGCGATTTTAGTAAAATTTCGGTTTCTATTTCTAAATTCACAATCTTTAGTAAAGAAAGATCGAAAATTCATAACTTTTTGGTTTAATTTAAGTGGTTTTTGCCTAAGCATCTTGTTGATGTGCCGCATTCAAAAAAAAAAAAGCATCTTGTTGATGTGCAGAAATTTCTTATTTCACATTACAGGAAGGGGAAAATGAGATAGAGAATCAAACTGAACAACAAGTTGAAATAGAAAACGAAGCGGAACTCGAAGGAGAAGGCGAGAACGAAGCGGTCGGAGAAATCGAGATCGAAAGTGAAAACGAAATTGAAAATGAGAACGAAAACGAAGCAGAAATTGAAGCTGAAACTCATGAACCAGAACCGATTCAGATAGAAGAGAGCGAGGGGGAGAGAGAGAGCGAAGGGGAGAGAGAAAGCGAAGGTGAAGAGAGAGAGAACGACAATCAAAATGAAAATGAAATTGAAATTGAAAATGAGAATAATGAGTCTGAGAGTGGAGAAGAAGGATACGGACAGAGAGGCGTTACGAGTAAGAGGAGAGAGATTGTTGAGTCTGAAGGATCTGAAGAATCAGAAGGAAATTATTTCTCAAGAAATAATAAATATAAGAAAGGCGTCGAGCGAGATGAAGATGAAGAAGATGATGATGAACCCATTCATCATTCAAGGAAACCTAGGTACTTACATAATATCATATTATTTCTAGCTTTTTACATAATATTTTATATTATTATTATTAATTTAATTTATTATTTAATTAAGGGTGGTGGGAGAGGAGAAGGAAGATAAAGCCGTCAGAGCTGCGTTTGGAGATAGTGATGAAGATGAAGACGAACCATACGCAAACCGAACCGAAATCGATCATGAATCACACGTAATCATTATTTCACAAGGGTAAATTCGTAAATTCATAATTACAAAATTAACACAATTTAATTTATTTGACAGAGGTCTCCAATGGAGGAAGAAGGCAGCTTTGAAAAGGAGATCCGGCCTGACGACATCGTACCGGATGAATCCGACGAAGAAAATTTAGAACCAAAACCGAAAGAAAAACCAGTGGGCCCGCCTTTGGAACTTGAGGCTCAAGTTTTCCCTCCACCTGGCCGCCCTGACCGAGTCAGTATTTCTAAATTCATCAACTTCTAATGATGGCCAAATTTCATATACATATTACACCCCTGCAAAACCTCATAATTTCACGTATACCCTACAAAAATCAGTCAAATGTCATGGATACCCCTACAAAATTATGAAAATATCACTGATACCCATGTCGTTAATATTCCGTCAAAACCCGTCAGCCAAATAACCTCATAATTAAAACTAATCATTATATGTGTGGTTTTGTAGGGGTATCATTAATATTTAAGTGATTTTGTTGGGGCATCGGTGATATTTCACTTTTTATAGGGGTACACCTTAAATTTAGCCTTTAATTATCAGTTTTAATTTATTATTATTATTTTTTTAATGTTTTGAACAGATGAATGTGATAAAAGTGTCGAATATAATGGGGATAGAAGCGAAGCCGTTCGATCCTAAAACCTTTGTTGAAGAGGATGTTTTTGTGACGGACGAAACCGGCGCTAAGAAACGGATAAGACTCGAGGATAATATCGTGCGTTGGCGATCCGTCAAAAATCGCAACGGCTCTCTTTCCGTAATCACTAATAAAACTCCGTTCATTTATTATTTATTCAATTGTTTTTAATGACTGAAATTGATTTTTTTGTTTTTGTTTTTTGTTTTTTTGCAAGTATGAGAGTAATGCGAGGTTTGTGAAGTGGAAAGACGGGAGCATGCAACTATTGATTGGAAATGAAGTTCTTGATATATCGGTTCATGAATCGAATCACGACCAGTCTCACCTCTTCATCCGCAACGGCAAAGTAACTCGATTATTATATATTATATTTACATAATATATATTAATTGATATTAAATTTTATTTATTTTTATAGGGGTTGTTGCAATCGCAAGGGAGGCTTTTGAGAAAGATGAGATTCATGCCGTCTTCTCTCTCCTCAAAGTCTCACAGGCTGTTGACTGCTTTAGTTGACTCTCGCCACAAAAAAGTCTATAAAGTCAAAAACTGCATCACTGAAATCGATCCGGAAAGAGAAAAAGAAGCGAGAGAAAGGGTAAGATAGATAGATAGATAGATAGATAGAACCTTTCTTTTATTTTATTTATTTATTTAATGGGATAATTAATTTAGTGAAATGAGATTTGTTACAGACACAGGGGCAAACGATAAGAGCACATGTGCAAATGAAAAGACAAAAACAGAAGGTGGGTAATAAGTATTCAAATCCGAACCCTAGAAAGCACAGAGAGAGACCGATGTCTCCTGGTTTCATTGACGATGCTGATCAAGAGGTCCCTTTTATTTATTTATTTATTTATTCATTTATAATATTATTTATTTATTTATTTACTTGAGCATTTATTATGTAGCAGGAGGAGGACAGGGACTACTACAGCTCGAAAAAAGGATCATCATCGCGTAATCACTATGAGGTACCCAATAGAAATATGCTATTTTTTTAAACAGGATAGAATATATACATTCGCCTTCTCAATATACTATTTTCTTCCACAGAAGAGTTCTTCTTCTAGAAGGCCGGCGATGCCGGCTTCTTCGTCCAGGCCTCCGAAACGCAGCAGGATGGACGAGTACGAGGAGGAATCGGAGTACGAAACGGAGGGCGAGGATTTGGCCACATCACCCCGCAAGGACGATGATCTTCCCGACGAGGAAGAGGAGTATGTGGATTCCGAGGAGGAAGAGCCCGCGGGCCCCGCTTCTGACGAGGACGAAGAAGAGATAGAAGAATACCATCAGGTAGATAAAAACGTTTCAACAATATTCTGTTTTATTGCCGAATATACTGTTTTGGCTGACGGGTGTTTTGTTTTTAGAAAAAGAAGGGGAAGGAGAGTGGAGGAGGGATGAAGAGGAAAGGGATAGAGGAGTCGGATGAGGAGGAGTCCCCGCCCAGGAAGTTGCCGAGTTCGCATAGAAGGAAGGCCATGGTTTATGATAGTGATGATGATTAAATTATTGTATAAATTAATTATCTATGTGAAAGTTTTATCGGAATTTGGGAATAATGATAATGTGGGAGAGCAGGATTTGTTTTGTTTACTTATTTATGTGTGGTGATTGAGCTTACTTCTACTGTAATATTGTTAAATTGATACGGTTACAATATGTTATATGATGATTTTGTTGATTGATACATTAGTGTTGGTCGTCTTTGGGTATTTGTTTTAGATATATAACGAATTAGTTAACGCATACTTTGACTAGTATTTTAGATTCACGACTTCATTATTTTCATTAATAAGCAGAATGCGGGGGTTTATTTTGCATATATAAAATCTCAAAACAACAAATTAAAGAAACCAGGGTTATTTTGCAAATTTCTCCACTATCTTGTCATTTTTACTTTTTCGATGTTACCTCCTCTCTAAGTTTGTGGTCTTTTGTTTTGACCCTATACAAACACACAAGAAACAATAATAAATCAACCGGAATTGCTTAATTAGGGTTGCTTGCCCAATTCTCCCCTAAAAATTACTCCAATTTCCCCTGACTAATGCGATAATAATGAGGGCGGTATTAACAGAGCTGCCCATATCGCCGGCGACGGCGGACATCGACGCCGGAAGCGGAAGCGGCGGCGGATCGTCGTGGCTGTCGAATTGTCACGGATTGCTGTATAACCTCGCGCTGATCATCCCCACTGTGCTTTTCATCGCGTATTTGGCGTCTCAGGCTCGGAAAAGCTACGCCAAGCTCGTTTATGGCAGATCTCATATCATGATCACTTATTACGCCTTGATGTGGGTCGTCAGCGTTCTCAATCTCTTCTGGTGCCTTCTCCAGGTCAGAAAATTTTAAAACTTTGATGAATATTTCTAGGTTTTATTGGTTGAAATTAGGTAATTTTAGGTTATATGAATTTCACCCTTAATTCTTCTGCAATTTTCTTAAATTAAACTGTTATTTGTAATCATAGGAAATGTTTTTCACTTATTAATTAACTAATTTAGCTTTCTGAAAGAAATCTCAAGAACAATTCTCAATTAACTAATTACCTTGCCTTAATTACTCTTATAATAATGTATTTACAACAAAGATCCTTTGTGTTTTTTTATCAGACATGGCAGTGTACAGCTGGCAAGGAATTCTCATGGAATGTATTATCACTACTAACAAAATCAGGATTATTATTTCTGGAAATAAGCGTAATTGCATTTATGATGCAAGGAAATTACGCAAGTGGCGTTGAGACTCTCTCCAAAACTTTCGCCGTTTCAGGCGTAATTGTTTCTGCCGATTTATTACTCAAGGTAATTTTAATCAATTGAATTTTTCTCATATATCTGTATGAAATTAAAATTGCGAAATGTTAATATAAAGTTTGTGATTTTAGGTTATATATGTGTTTGGATTTGGGGTACCGTTATTCATGGATTCGTACCAGTCTGGTACGAAATGGGGATTGTGGACTTTCCACATTTTGTTACTCACTGCTGTTTATGCTTGCATTCTTTTCATGCATCACTCTAAGTGGAAAGAACGCTTACCTGGTATTTATTTATTATTATTTTATAATTGTATATGATGGTTTATTTTTCTTGTTAGGTAATGTAATTTTTTTTTTTATTGTTTTTTCAGCTAGACCTGCGTTTTACAACTATATTTGCGCCATGTTGTTATTAAATAGTCTGTCTTTATTTGGCTGTGTTCTCATTGGAAGTGGAGCTGGATTTGGTTTATGGTAATATCTCTTAATCTAGGGTTTTTTCCACAAAATTACCACTTATTTACTTTCTATTTTAAAAACTAAGATTATATATTAATACTTATATTTATTGTAGGATGTATAATCTGACGGCAGTATGCTATCATTCACTTTACCTCCCTCTTTTGTACGTCACATTTCTCGCCGACTTTTTCCAGGTAAATTTTTATCATAAAATTTATATAACTTTTCTAATCTAATATATATGATGAATTTTTAATATTGATATAATAATAATTTTTCGGAATAAACTATAAAAAATGGAAACAGGAGGAAGATATGAGATTGGAGAATGTGTATTACTCAGAGATGAAAGATGCAGGTTTCTTTGATGCTGATTGGGAATAATTAATTAATATAATGAGTTTAAAATGTATTATATTTAAGCTATATGCTTTATTGTGAATATGAAACTCTAGTTTTCTGTGTTTGTAGAATGATTTAGCCCTGTTTTACAAATGATGCCGTTATTATTATTTGTTTGTTTGAGTTTGAGCTGTAAAAATGGATTGACATATTTTTTTCTTTTACTTACATTTCGAAATATATAATCAAAAAGTTAAAATGCTTGTATGGTGGAAGTTGCATAATAGCATCTCTTCTTAGTATATGTTTTTAATATCACTATATTTCTAGTTTATTTATTTCACCTCCAAAATTTTGAGTTCTGGACATCTCAAGGCTTTTGTATTTATTCAATCTCCCAGGCCTAAATAGGAACTAAGCATTGTTAATTTATTAAAAATAGAGCAGCATTACCGTTAAATATGGGCTTTGATAAGTGAATCAATTACAAGGGGACAAACCATAAGAAGACACTTCATTCTTTTTTATCACTCAATTAAATATTACAAATAAAACCATCTGTCTCTAATTATATATTGATTGTATTGCAATATTTTATACACTAGAGGCATATAAAATAATCAGCAGTTCATTTGTGACAAGAAACATTATGCATTGTTCAAGAAAGAGAATCCAAGTCCAGGATAAGTATGTTAATAAATTGGATGACTGACATCTGAGTTGTGACAGTGAGCTTGTTCCCTTTTATAGCATGTAATTAACTTAATAATTAATACAAAGATATCGTTTATTGACTAAAATAAGCCCAGTCAGCACATTTATTAACATGACGTGTTTCTATTGGCTGACGTGTTTCTATTGGCTGAATCATAATGAACGTGTACTATCTACTATTTAGTAATTTCTCAAAGAAAAAGAAAGAAACAAAAATACAAGACAAATTCAAGCAAAAAGAAAAGAAAGAAAGAAACGAAAATATAAGACAAATTCAAGCAATGAATATTGTGCACATAAATACATATAAATATATAAAAACATATATCTGTCTGATATTATGTGGGACGGTGACATGATAGCCAACGGGCAAATGTTCAGCCTCAATGGGCCCTATATCGATCGAGATATCCATTTTGTTAAAAATGGAGAGAAGATTAAGAGTTAGCCGTTTATAAAGAAAGACAGAACAAAAGCAAATGACAGTAGACTCAGCTCCCCATACCAGTACAATACAGTAACTTACTAGATAGTATTGGTCTACTGTGAACTAGCCATTTTAGAATGCCACTTCATGATTTTGAAGAACTGGTCTCTTATAATTGGTTGTGTGTATAGTAAACCATGACATGTAGGTTTTGACAAGACAACAAACATCTCTTGCGTCTTCACAACTCCAGAGAAGAATCCAACAGAGAGACAGTGTGTGTGTGGGTGGGTGTGTTGGGTGAATTTTTATTTTTTTGAAGTGTGGTGGCCTGGTGGGTGAATATTAAAATCCATTTATTTATTATATAAGAGGAACTCTCTCTCAAAACACACACTACTAGAACAAACAAGAATCTCTCCTCTCATTTATTTCTCTCTTCCTCTTCCACTTCCCACTTCCCACTCTCTCTCCCTCTTCCTCTCCCCTCATTTATATATCTCTCTCTCTTTGAAACACACACACATTCACAAAACACACTGGTGAGTAGTGAGCGATGAAAGGTGTAGTGTATGCAGTGCTCATCTTGGCCATGTTTGCAAGATCAGGTAACTCAAAACTACTTTCCTTCTGTTGCCCTTTGACAATTTATTTTAGTCAACTTTTTGTAAGAGAGTATTTTAAACGAATCAAAATGAAAGAAAAAAAAAATGTCTTAACATCCTTTCAGAAGCTTCTCTTTTATTTTTCATAGACTTTCAACAATAAAGAATGCTTTAACACAGTTTATGTACTATTTGTAAATTAAAGCACACGTACACGTATATGTAAATCTTATAAAGTTTCCTTTTTCTCATCTTTTGCATTTCTATTCCTGATTCATAGTTCCTTTTGGGCACTTTTACATTTCCCCCCTTGTAAAAATCAGTATTTTGTCTGTACAGAGGCTGCATGGTGTGTTTGTAGAAGCGATTTGCAAGACGCTCAGCTTCAACCAGCAATAGACTACGCATGTGGAAAGGGCGCAGATTGTACTCCAATTTTGCAAAGTGGCCCTTGTTATAACCCTAATACCGTAAAATCCCACTGCAATTACGCGGTAAATAGTTATTTTCAGAAAAGTGGACAGAACTCTATGGCTTGCAATTTCGCCGGAGCTGCCGTTACCACTAATACTGACCCTAGTAAGTTTTTTTTACTTTATTTCAGTTTTAAATTTCTCAAATATGGTCCTTTAATATTGGAAGATAGCTTGATTTTTATGGTTTTTTTTGGGTGAAGAAATAGTGTAGAAATATCTTTTTTTTTCCTTTTTAGAAAACATTTTTTATTAGTTTAGAAGCTTGGCTATTTGTTTGCCTTATTATTTCTAAAAGGGTTTAACTGAAGGGCCAGGATGGTAAATATTGAATTTTTGGGGACCAAAACATGAATTTCTTGATACTTGTATAATAATGATAATCATTAACTTTCTTTATTTCTGTAGGTTACACTGGCTGTTCATTTCCTGCATCTTCCAGGTAAATTTAATTATCGCAATAAATATTTCATTTTTATTTACTATATTTTTTAATTAATTTGAAAATATCAACCTCTCTTGATGTGAATATAAAGAAACTCTGTGGGGGCTTATTCACATACCCTCCACTAGCTTGAATATTATTAAATATTGAAATATATTGCAATTTGAGGGAATCTGATTCCTTGACTAATTTCTTCAAAAAACCTTACCAACCCTCACTTTATTTGTGGAGATTCTGAAATGATTTCCTCTTTATAAATTCTACATAGTTCATAACATATGATTAATAAATATCATATTATTCATTAGTATGCTAATGTTGCCTTTTTATGCACATTATTTTGTACATAATTAACCTTCATTTTCATTTTTTTTGTTTCTTCAGTTCTTCTACTCCAACAAATGGCAACACAAACACATACAGTCCACCAAATACAGTTTTTGGCGGACTTGCTCCATCAGGCAATGTGATGACCGATAGCAATGAAGCCCCTACAATTCCACCCCCTGCAATTCTTGCAATTTTATCGTTTCCTCTCTTGCTTCTCATTAGGCCTTAATGATGATGATATGTTGTTATGTGACTAATTGGAGTAGTTTGTTTTCGTCATTTTGAAGTAATATTCAAAACAGAGGCTTTTTTTAATGGTTCCACATTTTTAGCTAGAGTTTGTTTGAAGATTTGGTGGTGGTTGGTTGTGTTTAGTTAATGCCCTTCTATTTTTGTATATTTTTGCTAGGTAGAGGAGAATGAATGTGAGATGTGCCACAAATTTATTTAGGGCTTTATTTGTCTAGGGTTTTATGTTATCTGTTTGGCTGATATAACATCTTTTGTGGTCCCATATCTCTCATGTTTCTTTCCTTTTGAACATAATTATTTCTCTCATTCCATGAATGTGCTCTATTTTGAATGATGTTTCTTTTTTGGGAGGATTAAACATGAGAAAATTTCCACACTTCAGCATATTTCTCTGAAGTTTCAAAATTAAAATAAAAACATAGACAACAATGGTACAAAAGACACCTATCATTGTAATATGAAACCCTAATAACCATTACAAACAAGAATCTTTAAAACAACCTGAATAAATATCAGAAACTCGTTTCAAGTCCGTGGCGGACACAGTCCACGCATGACCCGGTATCGCCTCCGGCCAATCACATTCTGCCACGTCATCACATCTCTCTTCCACTCCAGCCGCCTCTCTCAACTTCCCTTCCTTCCAAAGACTCTTAACAAGCAAATCTTTACTCACTTTATCAAGTACCAAATTGTTGTCAAGCATTTCATCGAACAGCTTGAGCGCAAGCATTGCTCTCTTTTGATTGCAATAATTACGGATTAAAATGCGATAAATATATGAATCTGGTTCCATTTCACACTTGCGCATTTCAACGAACAGTTTGTGTACGCTTTTCAAATCCCCGATTCTGGCAAAATATTCAAATAAACCCGCAAAAGTTTGTATATCTGGTAAAATATTATTAACCATCATTTCTTCTAGAATCTCCATCGCCTCTTGACCCATCTTACATTTCGTAACGGTACGTAACAAAGATGAATAAAGAAGCATTTGGTACCGTTTCGGTACCGGGCCGCAAATTCGCTCGGCTTCTTGAAAAACCCTAATTGCAGGTTCAGCTTGTTTAGACAAGCCGTAAAAATCGAGAATTAATCGAACGGTGGATAAAGGGAGAAAAATCCCTTCATCTTTGACTTTGTCAATGATTTGGTCAACAAGATCAGATTTTCCATGTTGAGCCAGAATCGTAATTATGCGACTAAGCGTGTAGCGATCGTGTGAAAAATTACCAGGCTGGTAAGAAACCCAACAAAAGAAATTCCATGCTGACTCAGCTTTATTAAAACAGCGTAAAATTTTGCAAACTAACCTTGAAGTCCAAATTAATTTTGCTTTGCCCAATTCTCTTACCTCTCTTTCGTCCCAGCCATCTAGAGCTCTAGCAATTGCCCTTGGATCAATCCAAGGTTTCAATTTTACGTTTTCGCCCTTCAATTTTTCTGAATTTTCTGATTCTGAATCGCTATCTTCTCTTTCATCTTCTTCATCTAAACTTACGACATAATCGATTTGATTATTTGGTACCAAATCATTCACAAATTCATCCGTTTCCTTTACAAAACCAGCGTCTCGCATTTTTACAATTGCGTCCCTCATTTCCCTGCCTGGTAAAATTCCATCAAAGCCCATTTCTTTCATCAAAGTTTTCAAATCGTCAAACCGATTATTCAAAGCTAGAACCTTGCCAACCGCATCATATTGCTTAGAGGTTCTGCGGATTCTCATTTGAGGCAATAACTCAAAAATCTCCAAAGCGGGCTCAACAAAACCTGATTTGGCCAAATGGTCGATCAAAATTGTGTAAGTTCTAGACATGGGATTTGCACCTTCTCTAACCATTTGATGAAATGTCGAGGCGGCTGATGAATGATTTTGAGTTGAAGCGTGTAGATTCATAACAAGATTGTATGACTCGGTGCACGGATGGCCACGTGGCGACGTTGCTCGTAGAGAATCCCATGCCTCCGTGGCCGACTGGAGATCCCCCGCATTACAGTACCACCTCAGGCGATCTAGCGGCGATGGAGGAACCGGAAAGGAAGAAAGAAGAGAACTGAGGGCAACCAGATCGCCGGAAAATGAGAGGCGAGAAGCAAGGGCGTGGTAAAGCACGAGAGGCGGGGGGGAGGAGAACTGCAGCGAATTGAAGAGAGCGAGAGAAACCGCCGGAGTGGGCGCGCAACGGAGGAGGTGAGCGAGAGTGAAGGAGTCGAGAGGCTGAGGAAGGCGAACCGGCGTCGACGGCGAGGAGTAGAGGCGGAGGCGGAGAGAATCGATTACGCGGGCTCTGGAGAAGTATTGAGAGAGACGCGTTCCCGATGATCGGGTTCGGAGAGAGGAGGCGGTGGAGAAGGAGCGTAGCGGGCGGAGGAGGAGGAGGAGGCGGAGAGATTTCTCCATTCGTGCACCGTGAGGTGGATTTGCATTCCCGGATTTGGTAAAATCCGAGAATTTGAATATCTGATTTGGAGAAGTTGAACTGAGCCCGTGAAGAGTGAGTCGTTGGGGCCCGAATGATGACGGTGGCCGCCCCTCTACCAACTTTGACTCGCCTTATGAACGAATTGACTTGTTGGGTCCCAGTCCCAGTCCCTGTTATCTCTCTCCCAAACAAAACTCATCTATAATAAATAAATTATCATGTTTATTAAATCATGTCTGGCCGAAAAAATATGTGAAATATCTAATGAAAAATTAGTAACTAGTGAGTATAATTATAGCATAAGTTATCATAGACAATTTATGTTAGTTACTAATTTTATATATCTTTTTCTTATGTCATATATTTTATTTATAAAAAATTCTTTCATTTTTTTCAACCATATATATTATTATCATCATAATTTATAGTAGGGGCTTTATTTAGCATAATTTCTTATGTTAAATTTTTTAATGTCAAATTATTCACATGATTATACATATCTTATTTTGAATGTTAGAGTACTAAAGTCTTCATGAATATATTTATTAAAATACAATATAGTATTATATATTGGCAGATCTTGACCCGAAATGATGAGGGCTATTAAAATTTTATACTTATATTTTTATATTTGTAAATTTGTTTTATGGTAATATACTGAGTTATATTATTTTGTGATAATATAATGCATTTGCATTCTCTAAATAGAACATGCAAAAAATTTCTCGGGATATATTGATTTATATCATCTTTTGGAATATATATATGATGTGTATCATGTTACTAATTGATGATTTTAAACTGATTGTAATATTTTTCTTATTAAGAAATATTTTTCGATAATTTTTTCTTTAAAGATATGATACAAGAATTGAATTGCATGTTTCTTACCATTATAACCATTAATGTAATTTTTTCATCCAATCATATCTCGTTATAAATATGGTAAGCTAATTATGCTATATTTAATATTTTGTTGGGTCATTTTGTTAGAACTTAATATGTATAAGTTATTAAATTTAATTATCATCAGAAAATAATACAATAAAATCTGAAAAGTAGAATGTATTATGTTCTAAATACAAAACAATAAAACTCATTTGATCAATTTGCGATTTTTGAAGATTTATATTTTCATTTTCTATGCTATTTTTCAGAGTATATTAGACTCTTCAATGAACTAACTTCTAATGTATTCATGTATTGAAATTTGAAATTAAGAATTAATATATCATTAATTTATGTATAATTTTTTTTTGAAAGGTAACTTTTGTATAATTATTAAACTAATACTTAATTCTTGTCTTATTTATTTTTAACTTTATACTATTACCTAGTACGCTAAATAAGATATCTAATCTTGATGCAAATGTTTTTTTTGTTTTTGAATGCAAGCTTGAGATACAAATGTTTATTTTGTCCATCAATTTTTGGGGAGGAGAAGCAAATGAAAGCTCGTCATTTCTTTATCTTTGAGTGTCCTTTCCTCCATTGATTAAACTACCCCTCGTTCCATCCGGCACCTCAAACTACTGGGTCCCACTCTCTGTGTTAATTTATATTTATTGACTGCACCTTTCATTAATTTTGGACCCATTTATCAGTGATAACATGGGCGTTTACATGATTTGCTCCAGGTGCATATGTAGAATATATGGATAATAAGTAAAGTGGCAGAAGCACGAGAATTGAAAAAAAATATATGTTAGTGCCAACCTAAAACCAATTACGACTTTCTACTATTATCATGGTACAGCAACAACAAGTAAAAATTAAAAGTAGAGTTAGATGCAGTAGAAAATAGTGGTGAGTCGAGAATTTACGTAAAGCAAAAGGAGGAACGTTCTTTAAATGCAAATGCGAAAAAATAAAAGAAAAAGAAATGATCAGTAGACTAGTAGACGAAGACGACGAAAGGGAAGAATTCAGGAAGAAAAAATAAGTTTAAAGAAAGAGAGAGCTCGCTCCGTTTTCCTCACAAACATCCTTCCACTCCTTCTTCTTCTTCTCCATGCCTTTGAGCCATGCTCTAAAGTTTTGAGCTCGTTTGGTTCGAAATAGTCGTTGTTTGAACAGTGAGTGGCCCGTCGTCAATGGCGGCTTGTCGGACAATTCTCCTCACATGTCTACTTTTCATCCTCATCTCCTCTTCCTTATCAGCTCCGGATCCACGCGGGACGGAAAGAGCGGCTCTCCTCCTGTTCAAAAGCTCCGTCTCTGATCCCACCGGAATCCTCCGTTCGTGGTCCAAGTCCGCCGGTGATCACTGTTCATGGCCTTTTGTGTCATGCAATGCGAGATCCAGAGTTGTTTCGCTCAACATCTCTGTTTCATGTTCGAAGTTGGGTTCTTTTGATCCAATTTGCACGGATTTAACTGCCAGACTCGCCGGAGCGCTGAATCCGGCAATTGGGGGTCTCTCTGAGCTCAGGTTTCTCTCCTTGCCGTTTCATCAGTTTTACGGTGAGATTCCTACTGGGATCTGGAGATTGGGTAAGCTTGAATTGCTTGATCTTAGTGAAAATTCTCTGAATGGGAGTTTACCTAGTTATTTTCCTCCGAATTTGAGAGTGCTTAAACTAGCTGGAAATTCAATTGAAGGCAAGATACCCGTTTCAATCTCCAATTGTACAGCTTTAGAAATCCTAGATCTTTCCAGAAACAATTTTAACGGTTCAGTCCCTCGGTTTTTAGCTAATTTATCTAAATTGAAGGAGATTAAGCTCGGTTTCAATCTTTTTGAGAATTCAATTCCTGAAGAAATAGGATCCAATTGTATGAATTTGGAATATTTAGATTTATCAGGAAATCAACTTTATGGAAATATCCCCTCAAATATCGGAAATTGCACGAAAATCCGTGTCCTATTATTATTTTCAAATTCACTGGACGGGCCCATTCCGTCTGAACTTGGGAAGTTGAGAAATCTTCAGGTTTTGCATATTTCAAGAAACAGTCTTAGCGGGTTTATACCCGCTAAGCTCGGTAATTGTTTAGAACTATCGGTTCTTGTCATTTCAAACCCATTTAACCCATTAATGAAAAACAAAAACTCAGATGATGAATTTAATACATTTGAAGGGGGTATTCCGCAAAATATCACAATTTTACCGAAATTAAGGGTGTTTTATGCACCGAGAGCAAATATTGAGGGGAATTTACCGAATAATTGGGGGAAATGTGAGAATTTGGAGATGGTTAATTTGGGGGAGAATATGTTAACTGGAGATCTTTATTCAGGTTTTGAGATTTGTAATAACCTGAAGTTTTTGAATTTGAGTTCGAATAAATTAACGGGTCGGGTTTCTGATGATTTACCCGTTAGTTGCATGAGTTTGTTTGATATAAGTGGGAATCAATTGTCTGGCCAGATTCCAAGTTTTGTTAAAAATAAAAGCCCTTGTTTTTCTAACCGTAAATTAATATCTGATGATGACCTGGCGGCTGGTTATTATTCATTTTTTGCGAATAAAATGAGAGAAAAATCAGAATTCGGTACCGATTTGGGGAAAGTTGTGTATCACAATTTTGGTAGTAATATTTTTTCAGGGTCTCTTTCGAATTTGCCGATTTATACTGAGAGTGATAAGTCAAATGAAACTATTTATTACGCCTTTCAAGCAGATAGAAACAATATAAATGGATCCTTAAATTCAATTTTGTCAGAGAAATGCAGAAATCTAAAAGGACTCATTTTGAATTTAGGCGAAAATAAAATTTCCGAGGGTCTTACGCGCGAAATCGGTGAAAAATGTGAGTCTCTCATAATTTTGAACTTATCCAAAAATAAAATTTCCGGCCAAATTCCTCAAAACATAGGCAGATTAAAAAACCTAAAATATCTCTCTCTCGCCCAAAACAACTTCACCGGTACTATCCCTCAAGGCCCGTACCAGTTAAACTCACTTCAATTTCTAGACCTCTCTTCAAATCATCTAACAGGTACAATACCTACCAATTTACTAACCCTAAAAACCCTAAAAACTCTCTTACTAAACAACAACGAACTTTCCGGAAAGATCCCTCAAAACATCTTACTAAACTCCTCTCATCTCCTCACATTTAATGCTTCCTTCAACAACTTAACCGGTTCTTTTCATTTCCCCCCCTCAAAAAACCCTAATATCATAACATGCGACAGTTTCAAAGGAAACCCTTCTCTCCAGTCCTGCAAACCACTCTCTCTCTCCATTTCAAAAGACTCTTCATCCTCTCCAGTTAATAATAATAATAATAATAATGATAACAATAATAATAATAGTAATAATGGCGGTTTCAGTTCGATAGAAATCGCCTCCATTACTTCCGCTTCAGCAATCGTCTCCGTTTTACTCGCTTTAGTCCTCCTCTACATTTACACTCGCAAATGCAACCCTAATTCTACCAACTCTTCTTCAGAACCTTCTAGAAGGTTCTCAAGAGCTTCTCGAAGGAAATTAGAAGTGACTCGTTTCGTAGATATTGGTGTGGAAATTACATACGAAAGTGTGGTTCGATCAACAGGCAATTTTAACGCGAGTAATTGTATTGGATCAGGCGGATTTGGTGCCACTTATAAAGCTGAAATTTCACCTGGAATTCTCGTTGCAATTAAACGCCTTTCTGTTGGAAGATTCCAAGGAATCCAACAATTTCAAGCAGAAGTTAAAACTTTGGGGCGGTGCCAACATAATAATTTAGTAACCCTAATTGGGTACCATTTAGGCGAATCAGAAATGTTTTTAATATATAATTATTTACCAGGCGGAAACTTAGAAAAATTCATCCAGGAAAGATTAAAAAACCCTATAAACTGGCGAATGCTTCACAAAATCGCTCTTGATATAGCTCAAGCACTTACATTTCTACACGATAATTGCGTGCCAAGAATTCTTCACAGAGATGTTAAACCAAGCAACATTTTACTAGACAACGAATTTAATGCATATTTATCCGATTTTGGATTAGCTCGATTGTTAGGCAACTCAGAAACTCATGCGACAACTGGTGTAGCGGGTACGTTTGGCTATGTGGCGCCAGAATATGCGATGACCTGTCGAGTCTCAGATAAAGCTGACGTGTATAGTTACGGTGTAGTTTTATTAGAATTAATTTCGGATAAAAAGGCACTGGACCCGTCCTTTTCGCCGTACGGAAACGGGTTTAATATTGTCGCTTGGGCGATTATGCTTTTGGAGAAGGGCCGCGCGAAAGAGTTCTTTTTGGAGGGCTTATGGGAAAAAGCGCCACATGATGATTTGGTGGAGATTTTGCATTTGGGAGTTAAGTGCACAGGGGAGAGTTTGAGTACTAGGCCGAGTATGAAGCATGTGGTGAGAAGATTGAAGGAATTGAGGCCGCCCAATTTTTGAATTTTGTGGTGCTGGTGATTTGGTAAATGATTTGATTTATATTTATTTTTTAATGTGTTTGATTTTTTTTTAAATATTTTTGGGTTGAATTTGTAGGTGGATATGGATGGAGTGTAATGTGTTGGTATGGTATGTGGATTGAGAAGTGAGGAGATTGATCTATCGTTAAGATGGTGGTTAGTTACCTTAGTATTTAAATATATGTAAGTTTATCCAAGATAAAATAATATTCTAGTTGAATTGATTTTAGCATTTTTGATACAATTAAGATTATTTCACTGAAAAGCATATGATTCAAATTGTAGGACTGGGATCAAGTTTTGAGTCTTACATGACTCAAAGCTGACATGGATCAAAATGGATCCGAACCTAAAACTAACCCGACCCGATAAGCCGAAGACCCGGTCTGAAGACACAGCATGATGATGTCATGTTATTGCCAATGTAGCATGCAGGTAGATTTTCTTTTGTTTTGCCTGAGATTCAGATTTTCTTTTCATTCATATGCTTATTACTATGTGATTATATCTCCTTTTTCTTATCTAGTGTTCACTAGGACGAATCAACATGAAGAGCTTCGTTTTACAGAGAAAATTGGATGGGCCAATGCATACATAGAGAAAAGTTTCCTATTTATTGTATTTAATAATATTTTCAGCAATTTACAAATGACAAAATGATCATGATGTACATGTGCATATAGTTGTCTTATTTGAGAGATAATATGAGCATGTGAACATTTTTGTATAGATCTTTATGCTATTGCGTGTACCTATATAACTTTTAGATAAGTGCCACCTAAAATGTTAAATATTGTTTCAATTGAATATCCAAGACATAATGAGCACATCCCAAACAAATTCACATAAAATTCGGTACCAAATAAGTATCACCCAATTCAAACTTTTCAAAACAGAAGCACAAAACTAGCACAAATTCATCACTAACTGAAGCGAAGGTACAAGTCCAAGAGTAACAAAAAACAACTCATAAATGAAAAATAATAATAATTATTGTTCTAATGTTTTGCTCTGTAATATCTTGATTCAACAAGAGAAAGAGACATTATTGCACAATATCTTTATACCATGAGATCACCGAAATTGCGTATCAGAAGATATCAATCCAGCAAACAACCCTAATGCCTTCAGTAATTTCTGAAAATTTATAATAAACAAAAATAAAAAAATTATATAAGGAACAATTTTCATGGCAAACATATATTTATGAGCATAAGTAGAGTATGTATCAAAATTCAAATGATACAGATATTGTATCAGACCATTATCATAAATCATGACAAATGAAAGCATGTATATTGAACAATAAACTAATGAGCAAGTTTCATTAAATGATGTATGTCTCTTTTTTTATTTCTTTTATTAATTATCGCGGTGTTAAACTGAAGTGAGTAGAAATCTCTCTACTCATAAACTAAACACAATTCTTTTAATCATAGGTAATTAAAGCTAAATTAAGAAGATCTAAACTGGTCCATACAAAAGGACCTAAATCAAGCCCACTTTAACAGAAAACTCACATCTTATGCACCGCGTATTGCGAGATTTCCCATACTTGTATTTTGAGTAGTATATTCATTGGCATATGTTGTAAGCCAATTTGGCACATCCTGATTCGACGCTGTCATGATTGCAGAGAGAGATTGGGCCACGTTCTTGTTGCTCGCGCTGAAGAAGGTCGTGACGTGCACCGTATGGTGGAATTGGTTTATGCGATCTACGTACTTCCTTATGTCCTCAGGCACGTCCAAATTTATCACATGAGATGTCCTCGCGATCACGTCCGTTTTGTCGTCAAGTTCATCTAAGCTCGCGTCTGTGACCACAAGAATTGGCAAGTCATGGTTCTTGAAGAGAGTGACAGCTATTTTTTGCTCCTGTGAGATTAATGATGAGTGTTATAGTAAAAATAAGAGTTGGAGAAAAAGAATTAAGGAGATTAAAAAGTTAACTAAAGTTATTAAAATAAACTAACAGAGTTAAAATAAACTAACTAGAGGAAACTAAAATTTGAATTACCTAATCATGCAAGGATTTCTTCTCAATTTTCAATAAGACAGGGTTATTTTTGTAATTTATGGCTACTATAGGGTTTTTTTTTTTTGTAAACTTTCCTAAAATTAAAAATAGTTCGCCCTGAAACATAACAAATTAAGATAAAAAAGAGACCTCTAAACTTCTGTTTCCAAGAATAGAAGTGGTAGAAATATGCTTCTTATGAAGATGATATTCCACTTCGCGTGCATGTCTCTTATTCTTCGTAAATATTAGAGTCCACTGCTATTAAGAATTGATTTGTTAGAAAAAGAGTAGAGAATGATATCAAAAAAATTATTTAAGGTTTTCCTTATATAAGGTTCATGTTATGCATATGTCACTGACACAAGATAACATTCCTTGTGAAAATACACAACTCAATTAGGATTAAAAAAAAATCTTATCTCATGTTAAAAAAATAAAATACTAAATTTTGAACTATTACAAAAAGTTTTTAACTTATCATTTCTTAAAAAATGCTGATTTTGAAAGATCTAAAAACTAGGGGTTTCTTCGATATGAAAAGTTAATAGTATATTATTTAATATTTCAAAACTTAGGGTTCTTTGTAAATACGAGAAAAAATATGGAACTTTGAAAAACTTCCCACTAAATTAATTGCATAATAATTGAATATTGGAAAAATATTATTGTAGGTTAATTTAACTGAAAGCTAGAATAATTTGAATTGTAACCCTAACAGCTCTAAATAATTTGATGTTAACTGAAAACAATAACTAACAAATTTTATGACACCCAAATTTCAAAGACTTTGAGGAAAAAGTGCGAGGTAGCATTCATCATAATCTTTCAATATAAAAATAAAAAATTTACCTGATCATCATCATCATGCAGGTCGTTATCTCTAATATAGTTTACAAGCTCGGTGAGCTTGTTCGATACACCGAGATCCAAATACGAGTAGTGGAAGGGGGTCCTCTCTGTTGCGGAGGAGACTGAGGATTGGTAGAGAATCCTCTCCATGTCGAACTAGGACTATGATGAGAAGTGGATCCTCCACCTCCTTGCTGATAATGTTGAGGCCATGAAGGATAACCATCACCTCCTTGATATTGTTGAGGCGGTGGAGGACCAACAAAACCTCTAATTTCTTGATAATATTGATGCGATGGAGGACCATAAAAACCGCCATCTCCTTGATACTGTTGATATGATGGAGGATGATAAAAAAACTTCACCTCCTTGATACTGTTGAGGCGGTGGAAGACCATAAGAACCTCCATGTCCTTGATAACCTTGAGGCAATGGAGGACTATAAACATAATCTTGAGGCAATGGAGGAGGATACAAACCTCTATCTCCTTGATAATGTTGACACGATAGAGGATGATAATAACCTCCACCTAGTGATGGAGGACGATTAAAATGTACACCTCCTTGGTAATCTTGAGGCGATGTAGGATGATAAGAACCTCTACCTCCTTGATAATCTTGAGGCAATGAAGAACGACGGGAACCTGTGTTGTATATTTTATAATAAATAAAGTAATCTACTAACTTTTAAAACTATTATTAATTAATAAAAATATTGTTAAGTTTTAAAACAAATATAACCAAAAACCTGATCCTCTGCTGGGTCCGTGCCCTCTACGATACCAAAACGACGGTTTTAACGAGGCCAAGATGTTCGTGAGATCCACGGGAGTGTTCATGGGTTCAAGTCTGAATGGTTTAAAAATACAGTGCAACTTGAATAATGAGTCAAAGAGGAGAAGATTAATGGGTCTGAATATTCCTAGCTGAGATAGCAAGCAGACTAATTGGAAGTCAGCTGAGTCAAAGTGAGTTCAACCATGATTCGAGCTGACTGAGCGTGTATAGTGCATCATGACTCAACCACGGCCTGCACATGACTCAACAATTAAACCCATGCAACCAGATCAACATGGCTCATGGCTCGACCAATTAGAAAGTAAGCTTGAATTGAGTGAAACGAAATGATGGGCTTGAGATTGCGTGGGCTTAAATTTGAATGGATTGATGAGTGAACTTGTTGAATGTTTGACCGGTAACCTGAATCATAAAGTAAAGGTGGAGTTCATAGAAGATGTGCAAAGAGACCGAATCATGATGTGACTCAGTTAAGTTCAACATCATGCATGGTGCGCCGAGGACTGAGTTTGCGTGTGGTTGACCAAAACCTTGATCTTTCACTCACCAACATCTCAAATGTTTGAGCGTGGGCCCACTTCATATTATTATTTATTGATTAATGGATGAATCTCCTGAGCATGGATCATTACCCAAAAACGTGTTAAATGTCTTCAGGCCCCTCTCCAGTCTCTTTTGAGTTGGACACATCAGATTAATGTATAATAAGCTTTGAAAAAATAATTGGTGCCTCAAGTGGTTTGAACTGGAGAAAATCCTCACACAATTTCTATTTATTTGACACCTATCCGGTGATGCCACGTGGACCACTCCTAAACTTCCTTAACTGATGCGAAAAAAAACTCTTACTATCATGCCCCATAGATGCTCCCATGGTGTGATGATGCTATCAGCATACAAAACCACTGGTAAGCGGAGCAAAAACTAGATTCTGATTTTGATTTTATTTTATTTTTAAATCTGCAGCGTTTTCCAATGGTGATCTGACTGTTGTCAGTACTTTCCAGCAGTGACTTGACAATTGTCAGTATTTTCATACAGTGATTGAATAGTCGGATTTGATAGTACTGTAGCAATTAATTAAATCTCGTCTATTTTTCAAAAAAATTCAAAAAATGCTATAGACGCAGTGTGAACCGATTACCACCGGTGATTAGAAATTCCGTCCATTTTTTTCAAAAAATTTCAAATCAAACCCCCATATATATGGCATCTCTCACCTTCTCTCTCTTCTAAAATCATTTTCATGAAAATAAAAACGTAGCTACTGGTCACTCACACCTCCCATCTCCGGCGAATTCACCGGCGACCTTTCCCGCGACCTCACCGTCAACCTCTTTGATAATGGCGAGTTCAGCTTACTCGTGGTAATTAAATTGCAGCGAGCAGTGGTATAAGAATAGCGTCCATGACGATGTGGGGCGCGTCCACGAGCTCGAAATCGCTTCCAAGGTCTTGTATTCTTTCTTTTCGCAAATTATTTGCTATATTTGTCTATTTCTTTGACATTAACACGAAGAAATATGTTATAAAATTATTAATTATAAATGTGATTAGAAAATAAATTTTAGTTCTTAATAAATACAGAGTTTCCATAATTTTTTCATAAATAGAAGGATAATAATATTTTATTTATTATCACTTAAGAAGCAATTACCACTGATAATCAAAATTGTTGTAAAAAAATAATAATGTAAAATGGGTCCACTAAAAAAATTATTATTTTACATTAATGAGGATGTAACATTTGATTGGACCCATGTTAGATAATCATAATATTTTTTTCATCAAATAAAAAATTCATAGAAAAACTCAAAAAGTACCTAAAAAATTGGAAAATTGCTCTTGTATCGATTACCAGTGGAAATTACTTCTGTAAACCGCTTCCCAATCTTGAGCTGACGTATGATGATGGCATTGTGGCATTGGGGGGGAATCTTAGGGGCATGGGAGAATTTTCCTGAAAAAATATCTTCTTTCCTCCACACAAACTCTGCTACGTGGCATAGGCGGAGAAATGCTACACATCTCCCAAGTTGCTACCTTAAACAAAACCGGATCAAACCTTTCATTTTAATCCCACAACCCTTGTTTTTCATTTTTGCAAGAAAAATTTCTCTATAAATAAACCCTTCTTTCTCTAAAAAGCCATTCTCACACATCTCTCTCTTTCTCTACTCTATTGTAAATATCATCTCCATAGATGACTTTCTTTAAGGTTATCCCAAAATCCTTATTTTCTTTTAGTGTCTTGAGACAAAAAAGAGCCAAGATTCAAGAGGGAAGTCTTATTCTAGAAGGGGCGAGGTTCGAAGGAAAATTCAAATCGACCAAGTAGGTACTAGTTTGAATCTACATTTGTGGTTTGATTTATTTTTCTTCCTTTTCCTTTAATATTTCTCTCTTTTTGTTGAATAAATAATTTGTCAAGTATGAATGTGAATATTGTTTGTATGTGCATGCTTGAGTCGTTTTAAATATTTCTGTAAAGATTAGTGATGATTAGACTATAAACAGATTGGGTGCTATAGTTCCTCTTTATTTTATGTATTAAATTCATTATGCTATATTGGTTAGAAATGTACAAGATATAATTAAGGATCTATTATGACATAAATGTAGATAAGGTTAGCGATTTTGATTCTAGAATTGGTTGTAACTTGTAGATACGGCTATAAATTTTTCTCATGTATTCATTAAGCAAAGAAATACAAATCTTTTCTTAAATTATATTCTTTCAACATTATCAGAAATTGGTCTGATCTGTAGTTCTAACTAGTCAATAATTGGAGTATAATTCAGAGAAAAGTTTATAGTTACCTTTTTCTTCTTAGGGCAAAGGAATGTTTAAGGAGAGATGGAAGAAACTCTTTTTATTTGTATATGGATACTCGTATTACATTAATCATAGATTATAGATTGTTAAAGGAGAGAGGGAAGAAACTCTTTTTATTTGTATATGGATACTCGTATTACATTAACCATAGATTATAGATTGTTTGAATGGGGAAGAAATTGAAGAAGAAAGAGATGGAAAATGAGTGAGCAAAAGGTAAAGGAGACGAAAAGAAATGAAGAGTGGGAGATACTATCAGCCATATTACTAATTTGGTCGTTTTCTTCTCCTTCCGTCTACTTCCTTTAAACCGTTTCACGTTAAATACATGTGGGATCCGCCATGTTCATATTCAAGAGATACAATTGATCAGCCATGTTTTGTTGTACTTCGCTGCAGGAGATACGGACTCACTTTTCCAACTCTTTGTCTCTTTCACCCACCTCTGTACTCTCTCTCTTTCTCTTAAATAAACCAAAACAAAAAAAGAAAATAAAAGATTTAACTTCTGTGCGAATAAAATCAAATCCAAGATTTGATTTGTTGAAACATCGATCATTCAAATCCAAGTCAACATAATCAAACTAATTTAAATTTAATTCAACTTAAAACATTTTAACATGTCTACAACTTCAAACTCATTAAATCCAGCAAGCTGGAGAGAGTGATGTGACAACTAACACCAACTCTATTTAGGGTTTAATGACCTGCAATAAATTAGGATATTATTTCATTTTTTTTTCACAAATGAATGAAAATAGTGAAGACAAAAAAAATACATATTTAGCGCATACCTAACACGCCATATACTTTCTCCACAAAATACTCATACTTCGTTTCAATGTACTTCAAAAATTCATCTGCGTGAGGAGGAATACGTGTCTGCATATTACAAAAAATCAGAATTTAAAAACCAATTAACAAGTTCGAAATCTAAAAATACGTACATCATTAATCATTTGATTTTATTCATCACTTAACATTGAAAAGACTCACCCCGGGGCCCCTGTATGGATGACCAAATGAATTTCGAATTAAACGGACTAAATCCTCCAGTGTCGGTTTGTATTTTTCACTATTGTTCCTTGTTACACTTTCGCTCTCTTCCACTCTGAATTTGACTTCGTCATCTTCAAACAAATATTTGATAAACTCATCATCTAGAAATGGACGTAAGCTTCCAACGACTTTACGGTCATGAACTCTTCGTATGTAGCTCATTTTGTCCTTCATTTTCCAATCATGAAATACGGGATGATTATCTACATCCTTACTGCAAAAAGAGAAAGATATAAAAAAGTATTTATAATTGTGAAATATTAATTTAAAGCATTACACGGTGATTGAGCGAGAATGATTAACCCCGCTTTCGAGGTACGAAACAAAAAGCTCCACTATTGGGTCCATTTTCTTGGTGCTTTGTCCCAACACTTCTTTAATAAGTTGTGCCAAATCCCACCAATCTCTCTCCTTCTTTGTAGAACCCGAAGGCGGACCTAAGAAATGAAGGAACTAAAACGTTGATTAAAACAAAATAAACTGAATATGATAAATAAATGAGATTACCTTGAATAGCGAACAACTTGATATGTTGGATACCATTTTCTTCCTTAATTAGTATACCGTAATCCGTGTTTAACTTGCCATGGACCAACCCTTCCTCGTATATGTCACTTAAACCAACCAAAACATCCCTACCAAATAACATAAAGTAATATTAAGAGTTAATGTATTTTTATTATATATTTATAAAAAGATATATAATCTAACCTTCGTAACCAAGTTTTGAATTTATCCGACATCGAGACATATTGTACATTCTCCTCTATCAACTCCTCTTTTCCTTTAACCTTTATAAAATTTTTGAAGGTCCCACTGAATTCTCGGTAATCAAAATACTTTTTGTTTTATCATAATGGATTACTTCTAAAATGTTATGTTTCTTTAATCCATTAATCTTGTCAAACTTATCAAAATTACAGAAGGACAAGTTTAAATTTGTGTTCAAATAGCACTGGTTAGACTCTTTATTTTCTATGTACTCCCCTTTCTGGAAACTGGTCATCGCGGTTTTCGAGTAAATATCAACAGGAACCATATTAAAAGCATTGTAACCGAAACTAAGAGAAGAACGAGGCGCCTTGATTGCCTACAAAACGTAATTAAAAAAGTTGGTGGCTTCCTAATTGTACATTGTTTTGTTTCATATAAAGCGTTAATATGAAATTAAAACAAAAATCAAAATTAAAATTTCTATACCCAAATCAAAGCATACCTCATATTCTTTTTCGCTCTTAAATCTCCGAGCCATCCTACGTGTATCCGACATCTCAGCAGTGTTGTTTTGCCTTGTCGCATGTAATTAAAAGATAAACATAAACCTGTAAATCATACAACTCTATTCATAACTTTGCTCCAAAATCAACCTAATTATAATCCTAGTAGCAAAAACCTTAACCATAATTTTCAAACAAAATCCAATAAGTAATAACCCTAAAAACATAATCTAGCATAACAATCAACCTAATAATAAATCAAACAACTAGTAAGTAATCTTTAACAATCAATTTTTCAGTAAGAAAATAAAAAAACTTGTATTAGAAAGAAAAGAAATTGAAACTTGCATATACCGTTTCGGCTTCTAAATAATAGTTTTAAATGAGGAGGTGGAGAGGCGAGGTGTGGAGAAGGGAGGGGGTTCATTTTTCGGCAAATAATAATATCACTGAGACGTTTTACCACAAAGAGGGGATTATCTAGCCTTGTCGCCTCGCCTGTAAATAAAAGTAATCTAATCACGCACCATAAAAAGAAAGAAAGAATACCCAAATTCATTACAAGCAACAACCATTCTCTCCACTCTCTCTTCTCTAACGGAGTTTTTCTACTTTTAGTAAAACTCCGTTTTCTCTGTTGCCACATCCTTCTTTAGAACCTTTACTCTCTCTTTTCTACTTTTAGTGAATACTATCTCATCACGCGCCAGGAAGGAAAGAAAAGAAGGAAAGTGGGGAGTCGGTTAGCCTCGCCTATAACTAAAAGTAAATATTATCTCGTCATGCGCCAGGAAGGAAATAAAAGAAGGAAAGAGGGGAGTCGGCTAGGCTATGGATTGGCTTTGCGGGTAGAGAAGAAAGAAGGAAGGAAGATCGACTACCTCCGCGGCTAGAAAAGAAAGAAGGAAAGAAGATCGATTAGATTTGCAGGCAGAGAAGGAAGGAAGATCGATTGATTGGCTTTGCGGGCAGAGAAGGAAAGAAGGTCACGCGAGGGTTTGGTTGCCGGAAGAAGATCGCTTGCCTTTGCGGGTAGAAAAGGAACGAAAGAAAGAATGGCGTCAGGGATCGGTGAGAAAAGGGGAACCGAGTATGTTGGCTTGGATCTGAGCGGACCAGAGAAGAAGCAGAAATGGGAGGAGTATCTGGCCGATTGCGAGAGGGGAGAGGAAACGCACGAGACTGATTACTCTGACCGTCGGATGATATTCGGGACGAACGACCAAACAAATTACTGCACGGTTGATTATTTCGAGATGAAAAATGAAATGGATGATTACGAGATTGATGGCGCGGCTGAGCGTCAGAAGACTTGCGATAGGGCTTTTTACGAGGAGGAGGCGGAACTGCGGGAGGCGGCTGCGCTTGTGGCTTACTGCGAGAAGAAGATTTACGAGATGGAAAAGCAGTTGTTCTTTAAATGGATCAAAAGAGAGAGTGAGGAGGATTCTCATGAAATGACCGATGATGAGGCGGGAGTCAACAGGGGGAGAGAGGAGGCTTCTCATGAAATTACTGAAGATGAGGCAAGAGAGTTTGAAACCAAAGGATGGTTCTTAGATCCAGGTGCAGTCGGTGTGATGCGTACCGACGATTGGTACTACTATCTCCGCCTCAATGATAAAGATTATGGGAGGGTTGTGTATGTGAGAAACACATATGAAGGCGACTTGAAATACGACAAATTTTACAAAGCTCTGTCAGGAGAAATTCATAAGGGCATGACTCTCGACGAAATAGAGGAAGTTGGTATGCAAATGAGAGTCGACCGATTTCCTGTGCTCGACGATCTTGCTGCATGGGCTGCATGTGTCGTAAGTCAACTTTTTCTCTTTCTTGTGTTTTTCCTTTATTACAATTTTGTCTGATTTTCTAATATTATAGTTTTGTTAGGATCATTTCTGAATTCTTAATATTATAATTTTGTTAGGATCATTTCCAAGCCTTTGAAAGGGAAGAGCGCATGGAAGAGAGGATTCGCCTGCTCTCCAAGCTTTGGACTCAAGTTGAGTCCCAAAAGGTTCTCTCTTTTCCTTTTTTATTTTTATTTTATTCTTCCCTTTTGTTTTTATTCTTGATCATTTTTTAGTTCGTAATAAACAATGCGTGACAATTAATTGCAGAGGGATTTCACCGAGGTGATGAAAGAATTATATGCCGACATTGGCTCGTATAATGAAGAAGTCAGGAGGACGATTACTCAATTTTTTGATAGAGATTATATGCGTCTCAAAATTGTATTTTGGTTTGACAAGTTCTCTCGCTACGTCACCACTCACAATGTATGCACATGTCTCTTCTCCTTCATAATGAAAAAAACCTTTCATAATGCTGACATGATAGTATTTATTTTTGTTTCACTTTTTGACCTATAGGCGAATCAAACTTGTGAGGATATCGGGAAAACTGCAAAAGCATTTTGCTGGGATCACGACATTAGTGACAACGTATTTAATGATCCTGAGCCTACAACGTACGATATGTATCGCAAGGAGAAGCTTCGCGTTGCTTCAAGCTTGGGAAGAAACTCCCCATTTTAATTATCAAGGGGAAGGGGCTGGCTTTGAAGTGATCCTCCATTTTAATTTATTGGTCTTTCTGTTTAGACTTTTAGGGTTTAGGGTTTAAACACTCCTTGGTTATTTCGATTTGTTTGAACTTTGAAGTGTTTTATTTTATTTGCATTCTGTAAACTTCGAGTCTTGCTTGGAGGTCACTACATATTCGGTTTAAATGTACTATTAACTTCTCATCCTTTGCTATTGCTTTCAACTATTTTTTTTGTTTTTAGATGCATTATTTACCTTCTCATCACTTTGTTATTGCTTTCAACTATTCTTTTTGTTTGATGTGACTCGATATCCATCTTGAATATCACTCAGTTTGACTCAGCCTAAACCGACGAAATTAGTTACAATCATTTGAGCTCATAAAGATGTATTAAAAACTCCAAAATATTGTTTCACCGTTGACACTTCCAAACTGAAAATGCCAAGATGAAGATGGTTGTTTCGAAATATTTTCCAATACATAACCTTTCAATATAATTTTGAAAAAGTATATTGGTGTGCCGAAGTTCTTTTTTTGTTCATATAATATCTTTCATGTAGTGTTGTGATATGCAATATCCAGATGTGTGTGTAAACTGTGCAAAGCTCACCGACTTAAATCTCAACTTCTGAACAAATCTTCATCCAGATGTTACTTATAGTTACACATATACTGACTGTCAAAATTGCAAAAAATACCCTTACTATTAATTAGAAGTTCCCACATCTATTTTTAATACTTGAATTACTTGGAAAATAATTTCTAAATATTAACTAACATTCCAGCATAATGCAAGGTATTTTATTTGCAGATTTTTCAACTATAAATCACTTTATTTTTCTACAGAACCATCAATATTAAAACCAGAACTATACAATCTCGCGGGTCAAGGCAACTGAACTAAGGGGAAAAAGGACCAAGACTATTATTCTTCATTGGAGAAAATGGGACCAATTCACGCAAGATTGTACAAGCAAGGCAAGGCTCTGGCGCAGCTGGCGTGCACGGGGTCGTGATCGGCTGAGGCAGCGTGACGGATGATAACGAGTCAGCTGAGAGCATGTCGGACTTATCAGAGGAGATTGAATATATTAACAGTGGACTTGGTCTACTGAGCTGGAAGTGAACCAATGGGCGGGCTGAATTGAATGGCTGGTGGTGGGTTGTGTAAATGATCGATTTTCTTTTTAGGATATGGATTGGTTTCGTTAGGGTTTAGATGGTTTAGTGATTTAGAGGTTTGATACCTAATTTTGTCACCAATTAAGAGTCTAATAACAAAACTAATTAGATTATTTTATTTACATTTAAAATAATATATTGTCGCGCAACACTAAAAGGCAACGCGCACGTGCAAACTGCAACAAACACGCGCAAAACACGTGCCTAGCCTAGTGTGTTTAAAGAGTGAAGTGAACTAATAACTATGCAGGTGCTGTACAGTGGCTTATATGGAATAGACAAGTATGCTTGGTCAGCTTCCATTGGTGGATTTTCATTCATTGCTGCTTGAGCAAAGTTTACTCTTCTAAAAAAGCTTCATCTACACCAAAAAAGATTGTGTTCCCTTTTAATAATGTATGTGGTTATTCTGTAACTGTTGATGTTGATGTGGTGTATTATGTAACTGTTGTCCATTTAGTCTTAATATAAAGTCCAATGAAGAAATTGTGCTTCTTGCAACTTGTCATAAAAACGGCTGAGAAATGAAAACCGTCATGAGTTGTAAGATGCATAAAAATTATCTTTGGAGCCCAGTAAAATTGGGAGCATTCTTTCGCATAATTAAATCTCAACAAACCGAGCCCATGCCTTTCTATTTGATTTGATTAACAATTGAAAATAAAAGGTGAATGGGCTAATTTTGTGTTGAACTCGATCCGAATCGTGGTCTGCATGGAGAAATTCGTGGTGCCATCATCATCATCATCATCATCTCTCCTAGAAACCCCTACAAGGAATCGTATCAGGTAAGAACAATCAAATTCTTTCCGTCTAAGAGCCAAATGAATAATTTGGGAATATGGATCCAACAAAAGGCATGGTTAATTTGTGTTTGCAAAAGGGGTAGGCGGTGGACTCGGTGTATTGCTGAGCTGGAAGGCCGATTGAGTTCTGAACACTGCTCTCAGCTCCTTCTCAATTCATACTATCAGGTCAATATTCTATTTTGTATCTCAATTCTAATTTTGGTACTTGTCAGATTTGTAATAGTAACTTTTTTTTATTATTATTTTTCATGAAGCCTGGGATTTTCGAACATATCTCTACTGGAGATGACGATTGCCCCACACATGTAAGTTCATTAAATATAAAATGGCAGCTCAATATGAAAATTTTCTCTTTTGAATACATGAATAATGAATTGCTTGTCATTCATTAGACGGCTCCATTTGTTGCTGTCAACAATCCTGAATTTCAATTCCTTGCTTCAAGGTTCTCTCTCTCTCAAATTAAATAAATAAATAATTGAAGGAACAAAATATTAATTAGGTAGATTGGTCTTGTAGGCAATGGGTCTCAGCAGTAGAATTTGACTCAAAAGGTACAATTATTCATTTCATTATCACACAGCACAAATCAAATAATTACCTTTTTCAGGGGGATTTTTATATAATTTTTATTTTGCACGGAATATACATTGCATCAGCAACAAAATCAGGGTGTGTAACAGTGCATGACTTTGAGACATTGTATTGCTCCATTCATGGCCCCACTTCCAGTAAATTTCCACTTTTGCCCCTCATTTCTCACCATTCATTCCATATACCATATTTTTCATCATTTCATGATTTTTCAATATTTCTTTTTTTTTTAAAGTTTTGAGGAACTATAAAGGGAAGCCAGTGATACATATTGCAACATTAATGCCCTTAGATGCTATTAGATGGAACCCATCCAATCAAGATGAGGTACTAATTAATTACTAAGTTCAGAATTAGGTTTTAAAAATTCTTGTTCTTATTAGGTTTTGAATTTACACAGGTTGCTTGTGCGTCAAGGCTAAAAGATAAAACTCTTCTGTTTGATATAGCCTACGAATCATGCAAGCCCATTGAAGTAACTCATATCAGAAATATTATTAATATATACGTTAACCATTTAACTATGTTTATACAATAATTTCTGATATTTGTTTTTGTTTTTTGGGAAAAGGTGCTACATAAAGGGAAATCAAAATTCTCTGTCTTGAGCTACGAAAGTCAAACAGATTTATCAGACGTTATTTTCCCTTTTGATGACAAATCAAGGTAGTCTCTTTTATCCTTAATGTTATTATTAAGAAAAAAAAAGATTTGATGAACGAATTTAATACAGGTTAATAGCATCAAGTTTGGACAGTGGGATTTTAATGTGGGACCGACGATCTAATAAATCTCATTGCCTTGAGATCCGCGCCACATCATGACATTGCAAGATCAACAGTATTGAATTGGGCAAAGAAAATCGGGTTTATATTATTAACATTTTCTTGATGACTTGCTTTTTTAATCTTTCATGTATTAAAAGTTGTATAGATAAATTTATGTTTTTTTATAATTAATAACAGGTAGTATTTGGGGCGAGTAGAAATGGGGTCATTTATACGTGGGACTTGTTTTGCTTTTCAAAACCTCAATGAGGTATTACTAATTACATATTTTATTCTTTTTAATACATCATATTAATATTTTTGATATATGTAGGTGCCTGAATTTGAAGAAAATTCAGTCTTTGAAGGTAATATTCTATTTCAATTTCAATTTGGGTGTAAATCCACGTCATCATTCTTTGTTCTTTTTAAGTCGTTAAATTTAAAAAAAAAAAATTGTTGAATTATTGTGATTTTAGGAACAATCAAATACAGTGGCAAGGGAAATTACGTCAATAAAATTCGATCCGAGCTGCTCGTACCAGCTGGCTTTCCATCTTGATGATGGCTGGTACGCTCCCACCATAATTTTATTTATTTATTTTAAAATTCAGTACCAAATTAATCTTGTTTATATATTGTTTGTATTCTTTGTTTTTTCTACTGGTGAGGGGTGATAAATGTGATTGACCAAAACATGACACATGTCCACTGCCCTCCTCTCCTCCTGATTGGTTGTATGCATATTATTCAAGTATTACATTCACCTTTATTTATATATCTATATATTTATGTAGTAATAAATAACCTAATAATTATATGATTATTTATTTAATAAAATGGGAGCAGGGGAAGTACAGACATTTCAATGTTCTCCAGCATTAAGGGTCCTGCTTGGCTTCCAACATCTTCCGTAAGTTTTCTATAAATAACATGCATTTATTTGTGATTAAAACAATATATTGATCTTCTGTTTGTATCTTATGTTATAATATAAAAAGGTATATGCAGTGGGATGTTCATCACGAAAAGGAATGTATCTTTTGGATTTTCATCCTGTCCTTGTCACGTCCATTTCAAGTTTGTTTTTCTTTTCTCATATTATTATTATTACTATTATTGTCTTTTTTTTATTCTCCTAAAATAAATTCATTGAGATGAACGGGTTTTCATAACAAGTTGACCGTAAGAGTGACTTTCTGGTCCATGCTTAGACAACCATTCCGAACAGATATTTCAATGCCCTTTCTTCGGGTCATTCTTCTTCAAGCTTGCCCCGTCGGATCCATTGCCACGTATACCAGCTTATTGAATTGTATTAGGGTAAGTATTGAACCATTCATTGTTAACAAGGAATCGATCGAGTCTCGCCAGGGATGGAGAATCTCTAGAGTTTGGCCAAGTAAAATTCCGTCCTTGTAGATGGAGATTAATCATTCCTAAATTCGCAATTGTGTCTCTAAATTTAATTGATGCTGACATTATAATATTGAAATCACCAAAAATAACCAAATACCAATCATCATGTTCTTTGATATCTAGAAGTTCCTGAAAGAAGTTTGGCAGTAAGGTACCTGTAGGTGGTCCATAAACTGATGTCGCCTTGAAGCAGAATCCATCCAACAAGTTTTGGAATGTCATGGTTATCGAGTAGTCTCTTTTGAAGGTAGATAGTTGCTGCAATTTAATTGGATTCCATGCCATCAATAGCCCTCCAGATGCACCTTGAGAAGGTAAGAACTCTGCCTCACAAATTTGACTCCCACAAATCTGAGGCAACACTATCTGATCAATTGATTGCAATTTTGTCTCTTGAATCGATAGAAGGATGGGTTTAAGACTTTCAATTGTTTGTCTCACAACATCTCTTTTCTGCGGAGCTCCTAAGCCTCTCGAATTCCAAGAGAGAAGAAAATTAGAGTTTTGATTCATGGTTATAGTCTAGAAGCAGCAAGCATAATTGAACATAATGAGAATGCTGAGCACTTAGCCAAATTGAGAGTCACAAAGATGATAATAAATATAAAGACCACCAGAGAAAGCAATACAATAGAAATGTTGGGCCAATAAAGAAAAAGGATAAGAAAATGTAGAACATAATTTGATATTAATAAAGGCAGGCTGCCATTAAAGTAGAACATTAAACAATATACAATGGCCTTTATAAAAGTAGGCCCAAAATAAGAAAACCACCCAACCCAACCCAACCCAACCCCTTAATAAGTCTACTACTTGTTTTTGTACTCCCAGCTGGAGAGAAGAATACACACAACCCAAAATGAATCTTCTCTCCCATAATAACAACCACATCCCCTTTATTAAAGAATTTAAAAGAGACATTAAAACAACTCCTGCCAAAAAGCCTTCAAGTGAGACTATTGCAGCACCATGGCTGCAGCATTGAGCTCGATGAAACGCTCATTTCTTGCCCCCGTCTCCTCAATTAAGACCATTGCTTCCTCCTCTAGAATCTCTTTCTCAATCTTCCTTCCACCCATTGTTGCCCCAGCTTTCCCCGATCTTTTCTTAATCTTAATCCCCAAATTGAAATCATTAGATTTCCTGTATTGAGTGAAGTGAGCTTTCTGAAACGTGGTGCAATAATTACCGTCATTCTTGAGATGAAGTCTGGAACTCCTCCTCTGTTTTTTTGTCGACTCGCACTCTGTGAGGAAAGATTTTACGTTCTTTTGCCCCTGATGAATTATATCTGAAGCAGCCACCTTCTCACAAATATGGCCAAAGCCCAAATTTTCTTCAGCTTTCACTTGGCCCATGTCGGAATAGGCACATATTAGGCCCAACCCCAAAATGTCCTCGACTTACATTCGGCTCATGTCAGAATAGGCCATTTCATGATTACCCCCCTCATAAGCAATTCTCTTTGTAGTTGAAAAGTAAGGTCTACAGTAAGGGATTAGAGAGAAGATGATTTGAGAGTTGAGCTGACAGCCCCAGTAAAGTGGGCCCAAGTTCATTTTGAAAAGGATTGGCGTCTCATTCAGAGTTATGGAGGTCTGACCCAACACCACACAATTCTCCAGTGATCTGAATTCCATAGTGAACTCAGTAGCATTTCCACTGGAGATGATGTCAGTAAGAGATGAGAGTGCCACAATGGTCTCATTTACCTCTGATTCACGTGAAATTTCATCCAGTTGTTTGACCCTCTGTAGGTGTCCCGTCATCTTCCCACCGGATTCTCCCTTCTTCACCCACACCTTCTTAACTGCCGTCTTTCTTACCTAGACCATCTTACACCCAAACGACGACAGACTATCATGGCGTCGTCCATTGCTGGTTGAGCCTCGGTCGATTGAAACAATTTCATTGTCATTCTGATTGTCTCCATTGCCGTTGTTCTGAGCATGGCCAGCAGCTTGTGCACCTTCGTGGTCATCATTGTCTTGTCCGTTGTCGCCTCCCTCCGCTAGTCCATGGTCACCAAATCACGGTGCGAATTCCAACGGTTCCAGTGCTCTCATGCCCCTCCACCCCCTCAAATAAACCCATACCATCCTCCCATAATCTTCATACTTGAGCCAGATTTGTTGAGGCACGAGATTTGGGCGCTCGCAATCCACCGACAAGCGAATATACCCGAAGTCACCCAACGGAGAAAACAAAGTGTACACATTATGAAGAATACCAAATCCAGCGACCATCCTCAAAAAGTCGGTGCGATTCCACATGTGGTGGAAAGGCCAACAAAGGCATAGATAGCAGCGGAATTGGTTGGTCCTTCTGGCCGACGTCCAAGTCCTTGTACACGGCTCGAAAAGTTGGGTTGTATTCGTCTGCCTGAGTGAGGTAGTAAATCTGATTTTAGTACTCGGTTTGAGACAAAAGACATGGGTAAAGCATCTTACATCCTAAGAATTCAGACTACTAGAGATAGAGAGAATAAGATGTTATGTCTGTCTTAGAAAAGGTACTTAGATCAAATAATCAAAAGATTTGAAATGTAAAATATCACACCTGCTCCAACACTTGTGGTAAAAAATAAGAAATTATCTAAATCACAATGTCTCTCAGAAGGTCAACCTAGACTTAGTGTGCCTTATGCTCATGCAGTGGGAAGTTTGATGTACGCAATGTTGTGTACAAGACCAAACTTAGCTTACCCTATTGGGGTAGTTAGTATATACCAAAGTAATCTTGGTATGACCCACTGGGAGGTGGTTAAAAGAATATTTAAATATCTTAAAGGCACTAAAAGTTATAAGCTTTATTATCAAGCATATTCGCTTGAATTAATAGGTTACTCTGATTCTGACCTCGGAGGAGACATAGATGATCATAAGTCAACTTCTGGACATGTGTTTTTGTTTGGAGGTGGTGCAGTTTCTTGGTCAAGCAAGAAACAGGGGTGTGTGGCACGGTACACACAGGAGGCAGAATATATTGCATGTAGCATGGCAGCTACCCATGAGGTTTGGATAAAAAGGTTTTTATTTGATTTTGACCTCGGGATTATTAGTGGACCAGTTGATATATACTATGATAATGAACCCGCTATTTTATTGATTAACGGTGGGTCCAATAGTTCTAAAGGACGACATATAGACATCGAGTATCACTATATCAAGGATTCAGTGGAAAGAGATGAGGTCAAGGTAAGTTATATTTCAACCTTTGATATAGTTGCTGATCCTTTAACGAAAGGAATCAGTTTTAATGATTTCATCAAGCATGTTAACTTGATGGGACTCAGAAATGTCTCAGCTGTTTTGTAACTGGGTCCATCCAATGTTTGGAGTAACCTAGCCGCATGAATATGAATATTGATAGGGAATAGTGGGAGCTTATAGCTTATGCTTGGTCTATCTAGTCATAGAGTAACTGGTTCGCATAAGTTTTTGTTCGACAAATGCACAAGTGGGAGATGTTAGATACGTTTCTATATGTGCCTTTGTCTCACAAGGAAACTATCAATTGTGATCAACATATACATGGAAAGAGAATCAATCAAATCAGGAGGCGCAGCTAGAGGGCCGTGTATGGAAATGAATCTCTTGCGTTCTCACTAAAGTTAGGATTTCACGGTGCTATAAAAGAGAGACCCTTACCTGAGAAGAAGATACACCAAAATTCATTCAATACACAGAAATCCCCGCCTCCTATGGCCGTTCCAGTCTGCAAGCACACCAAACCTCCTCCTATTGTACTCTCTTTGCATGTTTATGATACTCATAGGCCGTAATTTGTATATTTATGGGCCTTAACTAGCCGTATTTTTAAATTGTTCATGGACCTCTACTTGGGCCGCTTTTATAGGACGTACTTTGTATAATAGTTAGTTCACCTTAATCCGATTACAATAATCAAATGACAAATTTAAACCAGAAAAATCAATATAAGTACGTAATAAACCAAACCAAAAGACAATGTTCAAAATAACAAAATTGAAATATCAGAACACAATTTTTTAAAAATGAAGAAAAGAACAAGATAAGCTAGCTATCTCTCAACCCTTACAAGTGCTACCATATAGCAATAAATATTAATCTATCAAAACTCAGACATCACAAAAACATTATAAATCTTTTCATTCAAAGCCATCAATACTTAATAGGAGCAAGAATATCGAGCTGAGAACCGAGTTTCTCATCTGCAGCACTTTCAGCCTTGACACGAAGCCTTGTGAGCTGCTTTCTCCTTTCATATGAAACCTTAGCCTTCTCCTTCCTCTTCTCCTCCAATTCCTATTTTCACCATTTTATTAATTTTATCACACAATTAGCTCAATAATAAGTAAATGGAGCAACTGATAAAGGATTTGACAAATATGAAGGTATTCAATGTTACCTTAATGGTGTCATAATAGCCCCATCCAACTTCTTTGGAGAGGCGACCCAATAAACAGTACTTGTGACCAGGCTGAAGCCTCAACACCCTTTATAAAACCAAAAATAACAATAAATAAGTATAATATTTCTTAGCATTTATTGCTAGAACATGAATTTGAAATTGTAGAGAGAGAGAGAGAGAGAGAGAGGGAAAATAATATACTTGAGAGCATCAGGAATGACCATGCGCTTGGTCTTATCATAAGGAGGAGGAACTCCTTCGTAAGCCTTCAGCCTCGCCAAAGCCGCTGCTCCTCTCTTTGTCTTGTGTGGAATCATTCTACACAATTAATGAACATTAAGTTAATTTATACATTTAATTATTTATTCCTTCTTTACATAAAATGAAATATTTCAGACATGATCATTTGAAACATAATCGATGTTATACAAAATTTCTTGTAATTGCTTTGATAGCATACTGTTTTCTCATGAATCGTAACAAGGAATGTATATCTATTTGCATGCATAATTACAAGAAAAAAGTAATGTTGAAGAAATATGTAAGTTAAATCTGTATTTTATTTTATCAACTTTTAGATAATAATAAATCCAAACAAAAATAAATATATAAAACATTTGCATACCCACGTACTGTGCGCCAAAGGATCTTGGCAGGAGCTCTGAAATGGATTGGGCCGTGCGACGGCTTCGTATTCATCCTCTTGCGAAGAAACCTCAAGTACTTCATCTTCTGCCTGACGAGTCCGCCTGACATGCAGATCTCCTCGCACCGGACCACCACCACTTTCTGGCCGTTGAGCAGCTCCTTGGCGACGATGGAGGCGAGGCGGCCCAGCATGTGCTGCCGAGCGTCGACGACGATCCGCCGCGCGCAGATGCCTGAACCTGACACCATTGTCGCGCCGCCGAGGAAGGATTAGGGTTAGGGTTTGAGAAAGGAGGGATGAGGTATTTGAGAAGTTTATTTATAGTTGACTGATTTGGGTTTTGTTGGGCTGGGCTCTGTTTTTTTTCTCGTTAGTATATTATTTATGTACTGTTTATTGTTATATTTTATTGTACTTTCAATGTGTTATGTTATACTGAGACTTCTTTTTTTTTCTTTTTATCGCACTTTAGGAAATTAGTACGGTATAGTTTCTTTGCGCATAATTAATGATTTTATATGGATTACAACTCAGGTGATGTATAAATTATGTTGATGATTCAAATTCAATCTTATGTTAATACTTAATATCAACTTAAAAATGTAAACTACTTTAAGTGAAACACAGTCAATATGCATCGACAAGAAAAATAATTATATTCGCAGAAAATATCTATGAACCTTCAAAACAAACAACCCTTACAAAAGTATACATTGTTTTCTTATTCAAATATTCATATTCAAACTTTAACATCCTCACTAGCTCTTTATTATTAAATTCAACCAAAAATGTCAAAAAATAAAAATAAAAAAGATCAAACTAAAATCTTTTACATTATAACAACTCATCATCTTTTGCAAATAAAACTATTTCACAAAAAGTTGTCACCTCCTTCATTTTCCCTTCACATTATTAATATCCTCACTTAAACCCTCATATTATTACGACTCCTGTTCCGCTACGGTATGGCCGGAAACAGGATACGGACGTGAGATGAGCATTTCCGGCAACTATGCTCCAAATATTACAGACCCAAAAATAAAACCTTAACCAAAGCAAAATATATTACGAAAATAGAAGCCAATTATTAAAAACAACCTAAAAAGAAGGAAACCCAAATAACTCAAGCAGCATACAGCAGGGCAACCAACCTTCGAAATTTTCTGCAGATCCTCATAATTTAGGGAAGCTTGCATCCTCAAACTGACATTATAAGGTTCTAGCCAAAACTGCCAAGTAATATGCCTCTTTATTTCTTTCTCTTCCACAGAACAAGAAGGTTGGGTCCTTTACTCTTCTCGTATAAAGGACACAAATCATAGTCCATTGAAGGGCTGTCCAAGTTGACAGTGTATCCTGATTTGGGTCAGAGCATCTCCATTATAAATTCCACCATCTCTAAGTTAAGGAATGTACATGAACTTCCCCCTCAACTTCTCTTCAACACATCTCAAAGCTTCTGAAAGTGCTTGACACTCTACTATAATGGTGGATATGTTTGTGTCTTTCTGTGGCTCTACGTGTATAGTTTTGTATTTTATGTGTATGTCATTATAAACTGGAAAAAGAAATAATAAAGAACTTCAATCTCAATCACTCATAAAAAGTAAGATAACAAACAGAAAAGTGTTCGCCAAAAGCTAACATATTTAATACTAATCATCAAACACACAACATTACTCATACGAAGATAAAATTCTCAGCTAAAGCCAAACAAACAACACTGGATAGAATCCAACTTAAACCAAACAAGTAACAAGATAGAACTAAACCAATCAGATAACATAACAGGGCATCAATGGATCCTCAATAAAATCAATCATCAGGCTCAGGCATATTGAAGTTGATTTCACAGTTTGAGCCACCATCAGCTTCTAACAGCTCATCACAGCACCAATTAACAAGTTTCACATATAAAGCATCCTCCCAACCATTGCCATCTCCAGCCAGAGTAGCACACCAAGGAGTGTGCTTTACATCCACTTGAATGAGGTTTGGAGCAGATTTAAGTAAAAGTTTCAGAAGCGGCAATGCATGCTGCAAGCAACCATTACATGTGATGTTAATGACTTGGAGGTCTTCAAGTGATAATTTTTTCTCATCTAAATTAATATGATCCCAAAGGTTTGAAGTTATCCATAGACGGGATCGCCTACAATTCTCAGACTTCTACAATAGATTCAACAAACATGAAAACATGAGCACAATAAAAAATAATAAAAATATTTACCAAAAGAGAAAATCCAAATCTTTTTTTTTTGTTAAATTCAAATATAAACCTTCATCTCAATTACTTGTAGCTTAGAGGCATGCTGCAATAGGGAAACAATAAACCTCGCCTCCTTCTCCTCCTGAAAATCCATGTCAAAGTAAATTTTCTCTAACTTTCGAAATTCAGGGGGGAACATCTCTGCATCATGATACTTCGCGACATGCTGAAATAAATAAATCATGCAAAAAATTAACAACTTAAAATCAAAAAAATACGACTAAAAATTTATGCTCACATGTACGAAATGTTGCCTCATCTCCAGCCTTTTGAGATTAGGCATATTGCTAAGGATGCTATTCAGATCAATAGCTCTGGATAGCTCCTCAAATGAAGACGTCATCACCATTACGTCAACTAATTTCCATGATCTTCTCCAGCCCTTGGATAGGATGGATGTTTGCATTGCCTGCTTACCAGATAAATGATTGAGGATCTTTGGTTTCACATCCTCCATAAGTTTGCCCATGCCCTTCAAATACATTGATGCCGAGTCCATTTCAGCACTATCTAAAATGCTATTAACCAGAGCGTCCAAGTTGCCCAGCACTTCCAGTGATTCATTATCAAATTCATCGTTCTGTCTTTTGTCGATAAATGAATCCATTTCAAGGTCGTTGATGTACCTGTAAAAAATATCCATATCAAGTTCAACATTACTATCAGATTTTTAAGTAGCAAAGATATATTATATGACTAATAAAGCAATTATTGAGTAAGCTAAAAGTATAGAAATTTCAAAACAGGTAAAAAAAAATGCAAAACGACCAGAAAACACTAATATCTTTTTTTTCCCTCTGAAACTGATGAAAACTCTAACATCATTCACTTTGTTTTTATTTTAAAAAAATGGAAGTGTACCTTGCTTTGCTTTTGGGCGTGACGAGGCAGAATTTGAATGCAATTTTATGCTTCATAACGGGATTCAATATATAGTGAAGTTAGCAATGTTAATTAGGAAACAGCAATGTTAATTAGGAAACCGTCTAAAATCAAGTTTTCTTTTTCTAAGTTTCTTGAACTCGAATTTGGAAAGTTTCCTAATTAGGAAAATCATTAAGGATATATCTTACTTTTAAATATGGAAATAAGTGGAACTATGGGTACAATGTCAAAAAAATATATGGAAATAAGTGGGCTGATAAATTTGGAAACAAGTGGACCATAGAAGGAAATTAGTCGGCTGTGATCTAATGATGTGTCAAAAGGAGACGAAGGGAGATACGTCTATGCAAATTTTGGTTGGCAAGATGTTAAAAGGTTCTATGCAAATTTATTACATATGAGTTATTCCGTCATTTATAAACTTTACATCTTATATAGTTCATCGTTCGTTTTAAAGTTTCTATTCGAGTTTAATCCCTAAATTTTTTATTTTTTCTATTTTTATGCAGTTATGATAGTGTTAGAATATTTAGAGAGAATAGATTAAGAAGAGAGATAAACAATTTATTGTATTATTGCTTGATTGTGAGATTACACATAAGCCTTATTTATAATATAAATGAGTTAATATAAGCCATTAGTTAACTAGCCGTTGGAACTATTGTAGTCACTCATTTAGTAATCTAATCCTAGCCATACATTGAGTAATTAACTCGTAATTAGTTTTCTAATATTTTATCAATATATCCTAATACTCTATCGCCCCCCTCAAGCGAAACTAGTTCTCGAATGGTGAGCCCGCGACGAAGTAGTTGAAAACATGGAGTAGACAATCCCTTCGTCAGAACATCCGCGATCTGATCTTTGGTGCTGATGAATTGGACGAGTAGTTGTTTTGAAGTTGTGAGCTCGTGAACGAAATGGAAATCGATGTTGATGTGTTTAGTGCGGAAATGAAAAATCGGGTTTTGAGCAAGGTAGGTAGCACCAATGTTGTCGCACCATAGGACGGAGGATCGTGTTTGAGGGATGTGAAGTTCAAAGAGAAGGGATTGGAGCCACACGATTTCTTGGGTAGCCATGGCAAGGTTACGATACTCAGCCTCGGTACTAGATCGAGAGACCGTCCCTTGTTTCTTGGAACTCCACGAGATTAGATTGGGGCCAAGGAAGACAGTAGCCTGTAGTGGATCGCCGGTCATCTGGACAACCTACCCAATCAGCATCAGAAAGGCCTGGAGAAAGAGAGAATGTTGCGGGGCATAGTTGGAGTCCTAGAGTGATCGTTCCTTTGAGATAGAGAAGAATGCACTTAACGGCAGTCCATTGTGTGGTTGTTGGGGAGTGCATGAATTGAGAGACCTTGTTGACGGCGAACGAGATTTCAAGGGCGTGTGATGATAGCATATTGAAGGGCCCCAACAACACTTCGATATAGAGTAGGGTTGTCCATGGGTTCGTCATCAAATTTGGAGAGTTGTTCTTCTGCAAGAATAGGCGAGGGACAGGGTTTTGCACCATCCATTTTTGCTTTTTGGAGGAGATTGAGGATGTATTGAAGTTAGGAAAGATGAATGCCCTCGGGAGAAGTTTGAGCTTCAATGCCAAGGAAGTAGCGAAGTGGGCCAAGGTCTTTGAGGGAGAATTGTGAATGAAGATCATTGATTAGAGTTTGAATAATCGAGGTGTTGTTCCCAGTGATAAGGATATCGTCAACGTATACAAGAATAAAGGTGAGGTCATTATCCTTCTTGCGAATGAAGAGAGAGGGATCGGGAATTGAGCTTGCGAAGCCAAGATTAGTGAGAGTAGTTTTGAGTTTGTAAAATCATGCGCGAGGAGCTTGTTTGAGTCCGTAAAGCGCTTTGTGAAGTTGGCACACATAATGTGGCCTAGTAGGATCAGAGAAGCCTGGTGGTTGCTGCATAAGAACTGTTTCTTTGAGTTCTCCATTTAGAAAGGCATTATTTACGTTGAGTTGCCGAATAGGCCACGAATGAGAAAGGGCAATGGTAAGGAGAACACGAATTATTGTGGGTTTAACAACGGGACTGAATGTTTCCGTATAGTCGATACCTTCTTCTTGGTGGTATCATTTGGCAACAAGACGAGCTTTGTAGCGTTTGATAGAGCCATCAAGAGTTTTTCTTGATTTTAAATACACATTTACACCCGACAAGATTTTGAGTGGAATTTATTAGCCCTTATAAAGTAGTTTGAATTTTTTTTTACCCCCTAGAGGGGTTAAATCTAACATATAAGTAGTTAATTTCTTTTATTGATACTAAGATCCATGTCTTATTTTGAAGAAGTGCATTAAATTCTTCTTCCATTGCAGTTCGCCATTTGGGGTGTTTGTTTGCATTTGTGAAGCAAGTAGGTTCAATTTCGTCTGGAAGTAGAGATGTAGAGATGGGATACTTGGTGGAGGTGTAGGTAACAAAGTCGATGTGTTTCTTGGCTTTGCGAGTGTTATCGCATGTTCAAGTGACCATGTGATGAGTTGATGATTGTGATTCGGGAAGGGAGGATGCGGAAGATCGATTGATTCCTTTTGATTAGGAGTTTCTGACTTATCAAACTCGAGCAGAAGGCGGGAAATGAGGAAGAATCTGTTCGTTGGTTGAAGGCTATGACGAACCTTTCGAACTCAGGACCAAGTCCGGCGAGGCATGGAACATCCAATTGTGGCTAATTGATCAGCTAAGAACTTCTTTTGGTTGAGGTAGTCAGAACATGACATACCTTGTTGTTTGAGAGTTTGAAGTTGGAATTTTAAATCGAAGCGACGAGCTTTGGAAGTGGATTGGTATCGCTGACGGAGAGCTTGCCAGACTTCTCCAGTACTCGAATCCTCCAATATGGAGGAAAGTATCCAACCCAAGAGGAGTTTATCATGTCGGTTCCATGAGTCGAAAACTGGATTTGCAATTAATTGAGGAGCCTGACTTGATGTAATTGTGTTGAGAATTTGAAGGGGTGATTTTTGCGATGGGTCGAGATAGGATTGTAAGACATGGCCAATAATCAATCTTTCAATTTGATATTTCCAAATTAGGAAATTATTGTCATCTAATTTTGTTGTTATTTGGCGCATAAATGTCACCAATTTAGAATTCTCGTAGGTGTCATCCGTTTGATTGTTGGAATTGATCATTTTTTGTTCCTTAAGCTTTCTTGAAGATTTCTTGAGAAGAAGAAAATGTAAAGATGTTTCTTTAGGCTTTCTGGAAGATTTTTTGAGAAGAAGAAATGGTAAAGTTGGTATTTTAGGATTTTTTTTTTTGAAGATTTCTTGAGAATAAGAAGAGGTAAAGATGATTATTTGGGGTTTCTTGAAGATTTCTTGAGAAGAAGAAAAGGTAAAGAGGGTTGTTTAAGTTTTTTTTTGTTGAAGGTTTTGGAGAAGAAAGTTTGAAAAGAAGAGTTCTTGGGGAGATATATGAACAATTTAAAGAAAAAAAAAGATAGCTTTCTTTGAGATATGTTTTGCAGTTAGGATCTTTTGAGAGAAATTTTAAAGGAGAGAAGAAAAAGATGAATGATCTAAATGGCGTTAACTTTTAGCTCTTGATACCATGTTAGAATATTTAGAGAGTATAGAGCAAGAAGAGAGATGAACAATTTATTGTATTATTGCTTGATTGTGAGATTATACATAGGCAATATTTATAATATAAATGAGTTAATCTAAGCTATTAGTTAACTAGCCATTTGAACTATTCTAGTCACTCATTTAGTAATCTAATTCTAGCCATACATTAAATAATCAACTCTTAATTAGCTTTCTAATATTTTATCAATATATTCTAATAAGGTAGAGTGGCAAAGCAGATGATAAGAGTCGGAACTAATTGGTACCAAACAATTATTAAAGTGCGAATCCCGAATCCTTGTGATTCATGGCCCAGGGAAATCTGAATAGGTGCTTACATTTATAAGATTTTTACTAATTAAATCTCCAGGTTTAGAAATCATTTTATAAAAGAAAATTCTTCTAATTTTCTACTATATATATTTAATTTGTTTTGCAATTGTAGCCTGGTTGTGAGCTAAGGAACCACTGCAATTGCTAGTATTTTGAGTCTTGGCTTCGCATGAGTCTTTTGAGATTACTTTGTCCAAATATTGTTTTGGTACAATACAATGTTAAGTTAAATACTTTGTCCAAATATTGGTTTGGTACAATACAATATTAAGTTAAATTTCGGAGATAGTTGGTACATGCTGTTGTGCCTTTTTGTTCTTTCTTTTCTTCTTTCCTTTCTTTGGATTTTTTCTTCAGGACTTTCCTGTATATAGGTAGACCTGATTTTTGGGTTCTTTTTCCTTAATTTATTTTCCTTTTGTTTTAAATATAGTATTTGTAATAATCCTTTCAATATAGTTTGCTTGTGGCAAACTTTTGAGAAAAAAGACTTGTTTGAAAAACTAATTGTGCGATGAGAATGTACAAAACAATGCATCTCAGTGTTTTTTTTCCACATTTGTACATTGAATTTTGGATTTGTTTGATTTTTATTTTGTCAAAATTATTCTAAATCTACGTCGAATAGAACTTTTTCTTAATGCATTTTATGTACTCAAAATCAACCAAATCTTTTTTTCCTCAAAAAGAGAAGTGTGTCACAGAACATGAAAAGCTCGTTGCAACATCCAAATAAATAGGAACACAAAAAAGTATCTAGTTTCAGAAATTTGATATGAATGAGTAGAAATATGATCCAGTCTCTACTCTCTACGTCCCACAAGGCGGACTTTAAGTTTACGTGAAGCCGCCCGAGTCTTGAGAAGGTGGTCAGCAACAAAAAGGTAGGGTTTCCTAGGTCGCCTCAATAAATTTCCTATCAGCAGCTTTTCTAGCTGGGGTGAACTTAGTATAAATCGAACAAATGAATTTATGGAATCCGAAGCTTTCATGTTGACTATGTGAACCGTAAGAAGATGCTTACACAAACATTTTGTTTCATCTACTACTGTGTCCCAAAACTTGGCTGTTGGTTTAGTTGGATTTTCGCCCGGCAAATCCACCTGACAAAGAAAAAGCAAACTCGTCCATTTCATAAGTAAGAGATATAGTAATATTTATATTTCAAAAAAAATAATATTAAATTTATCTTAAAAGAAAAAGAACTAACATGTACAACAAGTGATTGGAGATGAGAGGCTCTCTCAAAGAGGGCTAGAACAAATGCAGCTTTATTTTCATCCTCAAAATTAATCCTTAACTCAATATTTTTTATATGATTTAAAATCAGTGGAGCTGGAGACTCCTCCAGCAAAATCTCCCCATTTACCATCCATCCTTGCATCTTACAAATTTGCACATTTTCAAACTCGCCTTTAATTTTACGGGTCGGGCCACTATGTATAACAAACATAGTATCAACAACTTTTATGAGCCTGTAATAATCAAATTTGACGGGGTTGTCGCTGAGAGTAACTTGACAATCATAGATCAGTAAATCAGGAATTGAAGTCCATGTGTACTTCCATACGCTAGATAATATACTAGTTCCTACTGCTTCCTTTACTGGCAAATAACTAAGCACGTTTGCCTTCACATCGTGTGGTAGGTTGCTTAATATGTCCATTTCTATCAATGAAGAACCATCATTTTTTGCCTTTATATGTTTAGAAAAATCCATTAGCGTCAAAAACCACTCCAATATTAACGACCTGCAGCGGTAACAATATAAACACTTAGGTAACAATATTTTATAGCTGAACAAGACCCAAAAGTAAGAACACAAATTCGCCAGCCATAGATTAGTATTGTTGTTCAGGTCAAGCCGATGAAAGTCTGCTAATAAGCTCATAGCCTATTGGTTGAATGCAAATCACATAAACCTTAGATTGTAGGTTCATTTTTCATTGACACCAAAAATAAAAGTGAGACAAATAGAGCTAGGGCTGTCAACGAGCCGAGCCGAGCCGAGCCAGGCGCAGCTCGAGCTCGGCTCGGCTCGGCTCGATAACAATATATGTTTCGAGCTGGTTTGCCCGGCTCGAGCTCGGCTCGTTTAAACTCGAGCCAGCTCGGCTCGGCTCGGCTGGCTCGGCAAGGATTTTTTTTTTTTGTAAAATCATAATTTTGTTGAAATAAAAATCAAATAAAATCTAATTATAAAAATTACAGCTAGAAAAAAGTAATATAACCCAAAAAACAACATGAAAAACAACAAAAATAAAAATAATATAACTAAATTTTAGGGTTTTCTATAATTAATCGAGCCACGAGCCGAGCCGAGCTAGAGCTTGACTCGGCTCGGCTCGGCTCGGTTAAGTTTCGAGCTGTTTCGAGCTTTTATCGAGCGATTTCGAGCGAGCTACCGAGTCACGAGCTTTTTTGCCGGCCCTAAATAGAGCCCTCTCTATTCAATCAAAAAAAAAAAGTCTCAAGAGAAAGCTTTAAATTACAGCAAAGAAATTGAGACGAATCTTAAGATTACAGTAAAGCAATTGAGACAAAATTTCAGTAAGAAAGCAATTCGAGCAACAAGTCAGACTTCTGCGATGAAGATAAGGAAATTGAGACTAATCTCTAAATTACAGTAAACTTTACAAACTGAATTGTATTAGTAATTGGTCTAGACCCAGAGGCGATTTTTTTTTTATTTGAAATTGCCCAGAGGCGGTTTAGAAATACTGTCTTAAAGTACAGTACCTCTTATCAAGATAATACACCAGCAACTCGCTCGCCTCACCCCGATCGAAGAGAAACAAAGATGACCGAGAGAGAGAGAGAGAGTCGAGAGAGAGGACTACAGATTATTAGCAATCCATAATTGTAAATCTAGGTTTGTCAACATTGCAAGACTCCAGATCTCGATTGTTAGTGTATCTGAGATATTAAATCACGTATCATTAACAATCCGAGAAGGTTCATAATCATAAGGCAACTTATCCAACCACAGATTATTGTTCGGCCTACTAAATTTATTATTATTATTATTAAGATCCAGCCCTATATTCATGGTATCTTCAGCTCCAGTCACATATCAACATTTATCATTTTTCAGTTTTTCTGAATCATTTTGCAGATTTTTCTTTTGTTTTTTAGGATATTTTTATGATACTTTTCGTTTGTAAATTTGGTAGTAAAATGCATATGCTAAATGTGACTACATTCTTTCTAAAATCTATCAGCACACTATACCATTTATAAATCCATTACAAAGTTGGTTTGGTAACACAACACATACAAGGAAATTAATACAATATGTATATATTCTTTCTTTTCGCATAATTAATGATTTTATATGAATTACACTCAGGTGAAAATGGAAATCACCAAGGTTGGGGATTCCCTGCGTGCGACACATCGTGCTACACGACGTGTTTCTCAGCCATCGGAGCCTCCTAGATTCTCCCGTCGTTTCCTTCTTCTCCAGCGCGACAGGTCTGATATATACTGTTTTATCGACTTAAAAAATTGTTATATATATATTGTTTGTCCGAAATACATCATATTTATATATTGTTATAACATATATATATATATATATATATATATATTATATCTTACACCGTTATATATACTATTTTTTGTCTTAATTATATATAGCGCTATATATATAATGTTTTATAATGTTATAACAGATTTATATATTGTTTTCATATGAATTATATGTATTGTTTTATCGTAACATATATATATATATATATATATATATATATATATATATATATATATATATGAGAGAGAGAGAGAGAGAGAGAGAGAGAGAGAGAGAGAGAGAGAGAGGATGACTAAATAACTTATACAAGCAAAATTCGGATTTTGCTTGTGACCAAAATACTACATATATCATCAAAAATTCAAATTTTAGCCGTACGGATGGAATATATATGTTTTGGATATGTTGTAGATTAATTTTCACAAGAATCGGAATATTATATCATTACCATCATATATTATCAAAATTCATCAAAATATATATAATACATATTATATATATTTTGATAAATTTTGATGATACATCATGGCAATATATAATATTTCGATTCTTGTGAAAATTAATCTACATCATATTCAAAACATATATATTCCATCCGTACGGTTGAAATTTGAATTTTTGATGTTTTGGTCACAAGCAAAATCCGGACTTTGCTTGTATAAGTTGTTTAGTCATCCTATATATATATATATATATATATATATATATATATATATATATATATATATATATATATATATAGTTTTGTCTCGAATGATATATTTGATATATTATAAACCATTTGTCCGAATTATATGATATCTATATATTGTTTTCATCTCGAATTATATATCTTTGTTTTATCATAATATATAGTGATATATATCTTGTTTTGTCTAAATGATGTTAATTGTTATATATAAATACCGTTTTGTATGAATTATATGATATCTATATCTTGTTTTCATCCGAATTATATAAATTGTTTTATCATAAAGTTATATTTATATATATATATATATATCTTGTTTTCTTGATGGTTTATATAATGCTATATATATATATATATATTGTTTGTTTGAATTATATAATATCTATATATTGTTTTCACCAGCGTGCCTGTTTTCAGATCTAAGCAGTCAGCTCCATCTGTCATGCTCCCGTCACTGCATGTTCAAATGGGAGGCGCCGGGTGGAGCTCCATCGTGCTTTGGCTGACGTGGCGCACGCCAGCCGTCGTGCACAGGTCCCCCCAAAATCGACGCACAATATCAACACCCTTGTAATAAACATGCAGTAGGCAAGATAAACAACCAAATTAGCACAACGCACACAATATCTATAAATCTCAAAATAAACAACCCTTACAACAGTATACATTGTTTCTTATTGAAATATTTCATATTCAAACTTTAACATCCTCACTAGCTCTTTTCAATAAAATTCAACAAAAAAAAAGATCAAACTAAAATCTTTTACATTACAACAAACTCATCATATTTTCCAAATAAAACTATTTCACAAAAAGTTGTCTCCTCCTTCCTTTTCCCTTCACATTATTACTACTACTACTCTTAAACCCTCCATAAACCTTCTTCTCTCCATTAATCACCTCATCAATCAGCTCCTTAAAAAGCCCTCTCTCTATATCCAACACTAAACCCTTTTTCTCTCTTTCAAACCGGTTCCACTCATTATCTCTCCTCACCAAATCCTTCCCACACAAAACCTCACTCTCATTCTTATTTGCCTCGCCTCTCTCTTTCTCTCTCTTAGCCTCCTTTATCTCTCCACAAATCTCTCTCAACAATTTCTGCCCACTCATAGATCTCTTAAAATCCATCTTATTCAACAAAATCTCATTGACCAAGTCAAACACCAGCTTTCTCTCCATCCTTAACGGATCGGGTTTCAACCCTGTTTTAGAAACCCAGCCCGATTTCCTCTGTTCTAAAACTAAGAATAAATCTGGATTTACCGGATTTCCACTTACGTGTAATTGAATTTCCTGTAAATCCTTCATTAATAAACCTGATGCTAAAAGTATTTCAGAAACGTATCGATCGTCAGGATTTGCGGTTTCACATAATAATGAAATGTGATCTGTAGTTTTAGTGGGGCCCGTTTTGTCAGACTCAGTAGAAAGGCTTAATTGGTTGAGTTTTTGTAAAAGATTTTCTATGTTTTCCATTTTCTTTGATTTTGGAGAGTTCTTCTCTGAAGATTGTTGACACTTGTCATCTGTTGATTGGGCGAAGAAAAAGAAATTTTTAAAAATTTGTAATGAAATGTGATTTAATTTATTGACTGTTTTAGTGTGGGATATGAACAAATGTGGTTGATTGTAATAATGAAAAAGTGTGGGGTGTATAATATACAGCTAAGAAATGCTTAGGTACAACAACCAACTATAGTGTGGTGGGGCCTTTTTACTTTCTAGTCCCTACAAAATAAATGAATTGCTTTTAGGTTCACTAGACATGTCACATGCTGCATGAATCTTCTTTGCTTTATCCTTTGTCCATTTCCAAAAGTACCAAACTTAAAAGCTTCTCCTTTCATATTTCCTTTCCTATTTATAATGTACCCCTCAACTATTTATACTAGTTTTGTAAAATATTCATTGAAATAGAAAAAATGGAATATGTTCACACCTTTTAGTAAATTTGAAGACTTGCTTTTAGGAGGCGACACATCATCATGATAAAATGAATTATCCAAAACTGAAACCGGGCTTCGATGTTCTGCTGAAACGGGTATTGGATCCGACCCATTAATCTCATTCGAACAATCCAATTGAACCTAAACAAAAAAATAAGTTAAAATTATGTAAAATAAAACAAAACAAGCAAAATTTAAAGAGGACATTTTTCATACCTTTTCTTTTTTATTTTGAGATTTATCGGCACTAGTAACTTCAATATTGACTTTAGATGACATCATGCTCATGTTACTATCTGACCTCAGTGACACCTCATCGCCATTCCGACTCACGCTGACATCACTCGCCACGTCATCATTTCTCTCTGTTTGGCTCGCTTTCCTTCTCACTCTGTTTCTCGGCGAAATTGAATCCGAAATATTTTTATTCCTTTGAGTTGTTTTATTTGAATCTGAATTTGGAATCGGCGGTTTTGACCTAATTTCATGACTTTTGCTTTGCAATCTTGGACTCGCCATATTTGAATTTGAATTTGAAGTGGATTTTTGGGTTTTTTTGTTTGGAGAAACCCTAGGGATAGCTTTTCCAGCCGGCTCTTTCAAAACCCTAGTATTAATAGGGGGCTTTTTTGCAATTACGGCTTCATTAGTTCTCACTTGTGGTAAAACTGGTACTGGTACGGTTTCGACCGTACCAGTAACAGATTTTGCGGGTTTCATAATCACAATTGGAGATTTGAAATCCGTTCTGGTACCGTTCTTTCTATAATTCTGTCTGATTTGCGAAAAATTAGGGTTTGAATTTGAATTCGGCTCTTCTTTCTTGGATTCTAAAAGCCCTTTTGCTTGCATTGAGTCAAGTATTTGTTTAAGAGCTCTCAAATCTCGGTTCGATTGCTCGAATTCCAAATCCTTGAGTCTCTTTTCTATCTCATTATAAACAGAGACATGCTCTGTTTTACCGACATTCAGAATCCGGGAATTGGTTTCCCGGGAATTTGAAATCCTGGAAACTCTTTCCTGGGATTTCCAAGGAGCCGGTTCGATTGGGATTCTGGAACTCGAAATGGGCTTCATGCCCAAATCAGGATTTTTAATTCTTCGATTTTCTTGCCTTTTAATTGCCTTTGGAATTATTATTTTCTCATTAACTAGAATCTTTTCCTTTGAAAAATTACCGTCTTTATTTGACTCGATTGAATTAAGCTCTGATTTGGGCATTGTATCTAAACCCATTAGTTTTGCAACAATACCAATCTTCTCTCCGTTTTTGGTAATTGAATTTGAATTTGGATTTGGATTTGAATTTGAATTTGAATTTGAATTCAAACTTGAACTTGAATCCAAATCGGAATCCCAAAGAGACGCCTCTTTACTATCTAAAGAAAGCCTCGCATTATTATTATTATTATTATTATTATTATTATTATTATTATTATTATTATTATTATTATTTTCTCTAGATTTAGATGAATTTATTTCTCTGCCATCATATGAGAATCTCGGTCCGTCTCTAGTCAAAGACCGAGAGAACGGATCTCTCGAATCAAAAGAGAATCTTGGAGTTTGATTTGATTCCATAATAGAACCTCTTGAGACCTCTTTTAACTTACTCAAAACCTTAAATGACTCGTCAATTTCATTTACCCCCCTCTCTTTTGGGTAAAATTCGCGTTCTTTTCCTTCTTTTGTTCGATTTATTGAATCCTTTACCACGTCTCTTATGTCGGAATCGGATGTTTTGAGTTTCGGCGAGTTTTTGAGGGGCATTTCTGGAAATAAAATTCGGTCGAGAGGGGGCAAATCGTGATTTGTCGAACGGTTACAATCGAGAGACGAAAAAGAAGAGGAAGAAGAGGAAAAGGAAGTTGAAGATTCCAAAGAGATTCTTTGTTGGGTTTCTTTCCAACTCTTGCTCAAATTTTTCTCCTAAAAAATATATAGAAATAAAATAATTTAAGAAATTTTGGGTTTGAGTGAAAATTGTGATTCAAGTTAAAATGTGGTGAATTTGAAACTTACGAGAATAATTTGAGGGGAAGATGAGATGCGATCTGCACTTACACTTGAACTGTTTGAAAGAGTGGGGCCTGTGTAATGAAATAATAAATAATATTAAATGTTAGAAGTTTGGGTTTTAATTAGAATTAATTAGTTTGGAAGAATAAGTTTCTAAATGAAGTGCTTGGTTGAGATTGGAATGCAAAGATGGAAATTTTTCCATAAAGAGGAAAATAGAAGATAGAAGAAGAACAGAGAAGACAGGGGGTTTGTAAATGCTTAAGTGCAAAGAAGTAAATGCTCGAGAAAGGAACATAAAATCAAATAAGAAATGAGAGGACACCCAATTTTCCATTTCTTTTGAAGATCTAAATAAACTCAAAATTAAAGAGAAAGCAACAAAAAATCAGGAAACTAACACCCAAAAAGAAACCATCAACTTTTCTACACGATAAAACAAAAAAAATACTAAGTATCACAGTAACTATTTTGAAAATTAGTTGCAGCCCAGCTTCTATTTCTTCCATGGATCTAAAAAACTAGGAAAAGACAAACAAAAGCCCCAAAGAAAATTTAGAAAACAAGTGCATTGCAAGAATAGGATACTCCTTTTAGAAACTTGAAATTGAAAATGCCTCATTTTAGATAAGAAAAAAGGAAACTTGAAATTGAAAATGGAAAGAAAAGATTACCTGGGGGGAATCGTCTTGGTGGAGCGGGAAGTCTGCGACCATTTGTGAGAAGATATTGTTTATCGAACATTTGAAAAATTCCAGTCATACACCCAATTTGACGACTCAAATCCGGATTTTCGTCTGCAAATGCTTGCAGAAACTTGGCTGACATCTCTTCAAATTAAACTTGTCCCAATTTCAAAACGCAAAACTCAATGCCAACTAAATCATCTCAAGAAACAGTGATTTAGAGAGAAAGGCGCAAAGAGGAGTGAAGTTGATGAATGGGGGACATGGGTTGGTGTGAAATCTCAAAAAGGAGATGTAATTCTTTGAACTTGAGAAATTAAACCTCCACACATTGGCATTGCCTCATAAAGGATTGATTCCGAGTGGCATGCCCTAACAAAACTCACAATAGGTCACTGCTTTCATGTGAAATCGCATTAATGGCGGCCTCTCTCTCTCTCTCTCTCTCTCTCTCTCCCCCTCTCTCAAAAGTTTCCCTCTCAAACCTAAAGGCACCAAAACAAAACAATGAAATGCTAAGGACAAATAGACCTCTCAGTCTTGCAACCCTTTTTACACACAAGTCATCTCCTCTCTCTCTCTCTCTCTCTCTCTCTGCTTTTTCTCTGAAGTCTCTCTCTCTCTCTCTCTCTCCACTTACAATAATAGTCTAATGTAATCACCCTTTTTGTTTGTTGTGCGTGCATGAGGAGAGGATTATGTTAACAACAGGCGACGTTAACGAAAATACAAAACAACAATTAAGGGGGAGGAGGGCAAATTTTTATTTTTACCCTTTTGTATTTTTGCATAATAACCACGTAAAATTTAGTATTTCTCTATCAAACCTTGACATAGCCTCCTAATTTACTGACCAACAATAAGAATATCCATGTATAATTTCCATCTTATTGTATTATATTATATATGTACTTTTTTCTTATATGGAAAAAAGGCATATACAATATATAAACTATAAGCAATTATGTCTTTAAGAAAGTCAATTATCTAGCAGCCTTACATAATAAGAAATACGAACTGTAACTTTGAAAAATAACCATCACTAGAATATTCTAGTGATACGGTATTAACTCTATCATTCTATAGGTGAAGAGTTTTCATTCCGCGTCTAGCAGGATTAATTTGAAAGAAAATAAAAATTAAACGATCGCTTGAAGTTCTCTCTCAAAAAAAAAAAATACTTTATGAAAAATAAATATATTAATCCTACAAATAGTAACATTCCATATATCATCTGACAAATAATTATAATAATAAAATAACTTATCGAACACTTATTTCATAATTTATATTTCTACAATTACAGACTAAACAATGAAAAGTGCTTGTATTTTACAAGGGTGTATAATAAAACTTCCTATCCAAAAGTTAGGGGACTAGAATGAAAAGTTGGGGAATTGGGGAGATTAATTCTGTACTTTAGGCACGGCTCTCTAGAGCATGTATTGTTTGCTCAAAACACAATCAATTGCATTATTACATCTAAACTTAGCTTAATTAGTACTTTAATGAACTTAGACTTTGACTATTCATTCTTAATTAATAGAGTTTCTTATCGGCTCGATTTGGAATGGGCAATGGGTAAAATAATATGTGAAAAATTGTATTTTTTGGACTGGTGGTTTTGACCTAATATAATAATACAATAATAATAAAATTGCATTAAAAAAATACAATAATAATAAAATTGAAATTAAATGAAATAATAAAGGGGGTGTGTTTTGGTCGTTTCTCAGAGCAGGCCATGTGCCCATACAATTAAATTCAATTATTAAGTATTAATCAATAATTAATATCACCCCACTTACATTAAATCCTTTTTATGGCCTGTCTTCAGTGCTTTTATTTAGTTTAGTCCCTTTTTACAGTCACTTCTTTTGAGATAGAAACTTATGTAATTATAATTTTGTATCTATATTATAATATAACTCTATCGGACTATTTTCTTTGCATTTACATTATGCTAATGAAAATGAGAAGAATGTACATTAACTCAGGTTAAATTTTGGATAGGAAGTCACATGGATGCTTACACCATGAGGACTGCAGAGAAGTAAGCTCAAATAGAGAGGAGCTGTGAAGAAGACCAGTAGGCGCTAGGCAGTAGATAATCTGACAAAGGAATCTTAAAGGTCTCACATAAGTTCAGACAAAATTGTACAAAGGCCACTGTATTGATAATATTAAACATTACAAGGGTGCATGTGTAAAATGACAAAGTCAGCAAGTTAATTGGCAGGGAAAAATGACAATGGGAAAGCATTGAACTTGAAGTAACATAATTTACTTACCTTACATTCTGACATTTTTCACATGCTCTCTTGTTTCACACACCCACACTAGATTTCTGCCATAATTCATGAAAGGCTTTTTATTCCATCTAAACATTTCTTTCACCATAAATCATAAAAGGGCTAGTCTATATAAGATTATAATTCATTTTACGTATGGTGACGAACACAAAAGTACTATCAGAAATAAATAACTTATGTGACTTTTCTTTCTCTTTCATGTCAGATCATGAAAATAGAAAGAAATAAACGGACCAAATCAAATTTCTCTGTTTAATGATTTCATTAGAGGAAAAAGAAAACTGCTGAATTAGATTTTCTCTTCTTATATAAATAGTTGTTAGATTTTATTACAGTTTCCTCATAAATTTTCATAAATATATGTAGATATATCATATTTATTCCAACACATTCATAAAGTAAAAGAAATTTACAAAATATACTACACAAAATCATACTCATTATTTATTTTCAGTTAAAATATATGTAAGTTATAATACATATGCATACAGTATAATGTTATCTTAATATATACTCAAGAATACTCATCATCCTAACAAACTCATATTCACAAAAAAACAAAACAAAACCAATTTGTCATCGTAGCCTTATTGTTTTAAGTAATGATCAAGTTGTGATATATAGAAAGTAATTAGACCACAAATCTGTATGTAAAAAAGATCATTTTTTGAAAAAAAAAATTAGTTATCAGTACAAATGAGAGGTAACCTAAGTTTGAAAGCAAAGGGTTATAAACTTATAGTGCTAGATCTCTATTTATCTATTTTTCTTATAATTTTAATACTAAAATATATACCAAGACAATAAACAGGTAGATACGAAGGGAAATGCACATGCCAAGGATCATGGCTCTCATTATTTTTTATTCAGAGAAGCTTCTCTTACCAGAAACAACCATGTGCTACCCCCAAACAAAAGAATAATTCTACACCCAAATCTGTATTCACGAATCCGAACGAGTTATTTCAATTCATTTAAGTCTCACCATAAATACTACTGGTTCTTGTATTTCAACATATATTAGTGGGTCCATGCGTATAAATTGGTAGAGGGAAGATCAAACTGATCTTTTTTGTACTGCCAGAAAATTGTTTCCAAAATGTTAACTTAGCCCTCATCTCCAAAGAACAGAAAGATCCAATAAAAATTGCTGTTCATCCATACATGCCAACTCATCATATTCGTTTATTCAAATCATGTGATTATGGACCCTCAACTTGTTATATCCATTTTTTGAAGTAATATCTCCAAAAACCTTACTAATGAAAAACTAACAAAAACATAAAGAATTGAACAGAGAAGAAGAAAACAATGATAGGTTTTGAAGTGTGTCTCTCAGTTCAATAGGATCCAAAACAAGGAATTAATTGGATGAACTGCGAGTCAATAAGCATGAATGAATGAATGCATGCGTGGGCTTCAATAATTGGACGAGACAAAAAGTGGGTGACTCACCAAATTACAAATACAAATCCCATGTGATTTGTGAGCCATCCTAAAATGCGACGTTTTATCGATGGCACGTCTCAGCTCTCAACTTTCACCATCATCATCATTAGCATACATGCATGAATTGTTTTACTAGTTAATTGTAATAACTAAATTGTTTTGGTCCACTGATTAATGCTTGATAGTCTTTTCTTCTTGAGAAGAAGACTTGTCGTTATCTTCATCTCGCAAAACATTACCGTTGCAATTAGTAATAAATTGGCAATATGATGATTTGAATAATGACTTAGATAAACTAACGAGGCAATGGGTTTTCATTTACATAATCACATGGCAAACTGCAGTTTAATAATGGCTTTGATTTAGCCAAGCTTTGACCAGTCAAAACTAACCAATCCATTATATAAGTTCTTCAAATAAAATGAATAATCAACATAATAAAATGACGGTATCCAAGTGCAAAGACTACAAACTACATTACATTATTTTTCCGTACTTAGCCTGAGAAAACAAATTCATATTACATTACATCACCAAGTGCTAATTGAAAGAATTGAACATTACACCACAACTCATAGAATTTAAAAAATGCATCATATTAATAAAACTAACTAAAAATAAACCTAAAAATAATAACTAGTACCACAAAGAAGCCATCATATTGACCTGCCAAATCACCACAAGGAAAATCAAACTTCAAAATATCAAAAATACCCTTAAAAAATATCATAAGAAATTACAAGGGCTTGTTTATTTAAGATGAACTTCAGAATTTTTTAATGAAGGTATTAAGAGAATCAATGATTTGGATATAATATTTCCAATGCGGATCTGAATCCGTTATGGCAGGTTGACCAAACGGATTATCCTTCACAAAATATTGCACGTGCTGAGCTGTCAGTAATTTTTCCAAATATACCCTCAGATCTCCTCCCTCCCCTAAAATTGTAATCAATTTCAAATTTTTAGAATTTGGTTAAACAGTTAATGAATTAAAGGAATTTGGTCTTAAATTAACTTGCCTAATGAATTATCATCCTTATCTTTGAAACTGTAGGGTTTCGGAAATATAGCTGTATATGGCTGCATATACAAAAAATGAAAAATTATTTGAGATATTATCTAAAGTTAGCATAGTAACTACAAAAAGTATATATTAGTACTAGAAATAACCCTCAAAATATACGATACATCCCCAAAATATGAAAATGAAGTCCTATAACCTCAAAAACATTGAAAAATATGAAAAAAAGAAGGGTATTTTTGGTATTTTGAAAAAAAAAATACAAAATATAAATGAAATGAAAAAACATACAGGATTGCATAATGCTTTGTAAGGAGAATCGTCAATCAAAAGAGTATTATTTGGACCAAATTCCCCTTTTTGCCATGGCAAATTTGGAGCTTCTTTTTCCCATATTTTCCGTAATTCTTTAAAAACGAGGGGCTTTTCTGAATTTTCTACTGTGTTGAACTTTGTTGCCGTGCATTTCGATTGGTCCTGCCCATTTTTCACACACCAAAATTAATAACATATTTATTAAAAAGAAAATGTAAAGATTGTATTGTTTATTATTTACCCAACAAAATAGCAAATTGTTTTTCCTATTTCCCATGAGAAATTCAACTGCTTCGTCAACATTATGTCTGTATAAATATAACCAAAAATGAAAGGAAAAAATAATATTTTTCAGAATATGGACAAAGGAGTATATTTATTCATTTTTATATTTAATATTTAAGGAAGTAGATGAAATGAATAAAACACGTACTTCATTCTTGAAGACCAAATACCAACTTCAAAATTATCAAAACAAAAGTTCAAAAATTCATCGCAAAATGGCCTCTTGAAAACTGAAAAATAAGGAAAAAAATCATATAAAGAAACTGTATATATAATTTACCTATTTGAAAATAAATAAAATAATAGAAGTGAGAAACTGACCTAATTTGCCTCTAATTTTGGTATCGGCACTGTCAGCAAACTTATAATCTGAATTAATATCAGCTAATAATCCATTTATATCAAGCACTAGAAGTTTCTTATTTCTAGTTTTTGGTACTATTTCCTGAATTATTTTACTCTTTTTCTTTTTCATTCTTTTTCTCTTTTTGCCTTGTGAATCGGTACCAGTCTCAGTAATTTCTTCCGTACCGGTTTCAACGGTACCAACTGTTTCTCCTTTTGAATTACAATTATCTTGAGTTGACTTTGACTCAATATTCAAAGTATTATTATTTTCATCATTATTATTATTAATATTATCAGCTTCAGTATTAGTATTATCAGCCTTTAAATTATTGTTATCCAAATCCAAATTATTTTCACATTTTTCACCCTTTTTCTTTTTCTTTTTGGCTTGTAAATCGGTACCAGTCTCAGAAACTGTACCAACTTCTTTGGAAACAGAATTCTCTTCGCTTAATTTAGACTCAATATTAGCATTACAAGTATTATTATTATTATCAATCTCCAAATTAACATTATCATTAACCTCTAAATTATTATTATTATTTTCATCAACCTCTAAATTATTATCAATCTTTTTCTTTTTCTTTTTCTTTCTGACTTGTAAATCAGTACCAGTTTCAGTAATTTTACCAACAATTTCTTCTTTGAAGATAGATTTCTCTTTGCTTGATTTGGACTCAATATTAGTATTATTATCAATCTCCAAATTACTATTATCATTAACTTCTAAATTATTATTATTATTTTCATCAACCTCTAAATTATTATCAATCTTTTTCTTTTTCTTTTTGACTGGTAAATCAGTACCAGTTTCAGTAATGGTACCAACAACTTTTTCATTGGAAATAGAATTCTCTTTGCTTAATTTAGACTCAATATTAGTATTCCTATTATCAATCTCCAACTTATTATTATTATTATCAACCTCTAAATTATTATAAGTATTATTTTTATCATCAGCCTTTTTCTTTTTCTTTTTCTTTTTCTTTTTGACTGGTAAATCGGTACCAGTCTCAGAAACTGTACCAACAATTTCTTTGGAAATAGAATTCTCTTTGCTTGATTTGGACTCAGTATTAGTACTCATATTATCAATCTCCAAATTCTTATCATTATCAACCTCTAAATTATTATTAGGATTATTTTTGTCAACAGCCTCTAAATTATTATCAGCCTTTTTCTTCTTCTTTTTCTTCTTGACTTGTAAATCAGTATCAGTTTTAGCAATTGTACTAGTTTCAGTACAATTCTCTTGACTTGACTTAGACTCAATCTCCGAATTATCACTACCAACTTCTATTTTCTTTTTCTTTTTCTCTTGTAACTCGGTACAATTCTCTGCAATTGCATCTCCTTTTGAGTTGGTACAATTCTCTTGACTTGACTTAGACTCAATCTCCAAATTATCACTACCAACTTTCATTTTCTTTTTCTTTTTCTTTTTCTTTTGTAACTCGGTACAATTCTCTGCAATTGCTTTTCCTTGTAACTTGGTACAATTCTCTGCAATTGCATCTGCCTTTGAGTTGGTACAATTCTCTGCAATTGGGGAGTTTTTCTTCTTTTTACCTTTTTTCTTCTCTTTAGATTGTACCAATTCTGTGCTTTCAACCTTGCTTGAATTGGTAATATTATGCTTTAAATTGCAATTTTCATGCAATTTATCAGCATTAGCATCTTCCATTTGAACTTCTGTTTCCTTGATTTTCATCTGTTTAGCGTGAAATCTTCTATTCACTTCTCATTTAACCTGAAATTCAATTCGATTTTGAATATTTAAAAAACCTTCACATAAAAATATTTTAATCAAATCAATCATAAGCCTTTAAGAAATTACTAATTGATCTCCACTCCAATTATACTTTAAAAATACAGCATTGAAAGAACAAAACGCCAATTGATACTAACAATCTTAACAGGTCCGCCGTATTTCAACAGAACATAAATAAATCAAATCAATATTACAAGGCATTACATATACCAACTTAATTCAACTAATAAGAGAAAATTAAAACTCAATCCTAATCCAAATTGGTTACTTTTTTTCACCAAAAAAGACGGATTGAATTGGCAAAAACAATAGCTTGGACAAAATCTGACTAGAAGTGGATAATAGATCTAGTGAAAAAGAATTCAAAAATTGATATCAGAAAGGGATAAATCAAAACCTTAAACGGAATCTAGCGGTTTTGCCGCGCCGTCGCCTGTCAGTCACTCTATTCTTTTTTCTTTCTTTCTTTTTTAGGGTTTTAAAGGGAGGGAATTTGGGGAACAAGTACGATTGCGGCGGGTAACCTCAGATTCCAAAATCCGGATTTTGTTTCCAGGTTTTTGGATTAACTATGATTACAAGTTACGGGTTATATATAATCCGATTTCATAAAGCCCAAGATTTCAAATCTCAGTTTATATATAATCCCATTTCAGATATTTTTATTGAGACATGTGGAATTCGAACCGGAGTGTTATCATCTCATCCAATAATTTTATCATGAAACAAGCGACCGCTTGTAGTCCCATTTCAAATATTATATAATGCAAGTATTATTATAAAAATCATGATTAATTCCTTACTAGTTATCCGACAAGTGGTTTGTACAACATTTATAATATAGATGGATAATGCATTGGGTCTAGTTACTCGGTATTCTAGAATATAAAGTTTCGAATGAATTGTTATTGTGAATAATATCTATGCTATTGTCTTGATGCATCTGTTGTGAATGATATTTTTTTATTATTTTAAAAAGTATAATAGTATATATTAAATCGGGATGTCAAATCTAAGCCTTATATAACCGTCATTAAAAAGCCCGGGAAACTTTATACACTCAGGATTTCAAATCTCGTCTCGTGTAGAATGGAACGAGTGAACTCAAGTATTAAATTAAATCTGGCATATGTAAAACCCGGGAGTGAAATCACGGTTTGTTTGTTTGAGGGAGACGATGGCCGAGCCAGGCGGAGCCGGAGCCGGAGGCGATCAAATCAACGGCGGAAGCGGAGGCGACGATGGCCCTACCAGGTGAAAAAACTCTTTACGATTTTCTTTCTTCCCTCAATTCTTTAGCTCCATTGATTGTTAGCTTCCTCTTAGTGTAGTTACTTTCTTCCCTCAATTCTTTAGCTCCATTAAGCTGTGTTGGTGTGTGTTTGTGTAGATGCCGTCAGTGTGGGTTAAGCTCGATTTTTACGTCTCACATGCGCAGTGGACCTGAAGGGAAACGAACACTCTGCAATGCTTGCGGAATCGCATGGCGAAAAGTAATCATTTCATTAATTTCTCTTTGTTTTTCAAATTTTTAAGATGATTATTAACTCAGCAATCTGATAAACAGGGAAAGCAAAGAAAAATCGCGGCTCACGATCCCACTCCTCCTCAACCTCATCCCCCCGAAACTTCAAATCCAAATTCAAATCCAAACTCAAATTCAGATTCAAAATCAGTTCCAGAAATTGGTATGGAATTCGAAAACGAGGACAGAGCGTACCAGTTCTACAACCGGTACGCCGGTACGACCGGCTTCAGCATCCGAAAAGGCTGGCTTGGCAAAAACTCCGCCAAAATAATCCGAACCCTAACCCTAGTTTGCTCAAGAGAGGGCTTCAAGAAAGACAAGAAAAAGGGCTTCAAAGAGGTCAGGTACCGAAAACCCGAAACCCGTATCGGCTGCCCTGCCAGATTAACCGTAAAACTCATCCGTAACCCTAACGGGTCAAACGGGTCATACCGTGTAACGGATTTTGTACCGGAACATAACCACCCACTTGCTCCTGCTTCAGCTATGCATTTATTACGGTCTCAAAGGGTTTTAGCAAACGGGTCGGGTTCAGCTGGAGCCGACCCGTTTGATGAGCTGGCGAAATTTACAAGAACTATAAAATTCTTTCCGTCGAGTTACAGAATCGCATTAAGATCTAAAAGAATGAATAGCATGCAAAAAGGGGACGGTGAGGCGATTATGAACTATATTCAAAGCATGAAATTAAACGATCCTTCATTTTTCAGCGCTGTGCAGCTCGATGAAGATGATAAACTGACGAATATTTTTTGGACAGATGGGAAATTAGTCGAGAATTTTAATTATTTTGGCGATGTGGTTTGTTTGGACACGAGTTACGGGTCAAACGGGTACGGTCGTCCTTTTGTGCCCTTTTTAGGGTTAAATCATCACAGACAAATTATTATTTTTGGAGTTGCGTTTTTATACGATGAGACTGAAAATTCATTTGCATGGTTATTAGAGACTTTTAAAATCGCGATGAATGGGAAACTTCCGGAAACTTTGTTAACGGATCGGGTACTGGAGATCTCCAGTGCGGTTGGTTCTGTGTGGCCAAATGTGTTGCATCGTTTTTGTACTTGGCAAGTTTATCAAAATGCCTTGAAGAGTATTAGTAGTGCATTTCAGAATAAGAATTTTGCAAAGGATTTTGGGAAATGTCTTTATGAGGTATTAAATGAGCATGAGTTTTTGAATTCTTGGAGAGAATTATTGGAGAAGTATAATCTTGTTAGAAATAATGATTGGGTTTCTGAGTTATTTGTAGAGAGAGAAAAGTGGGCCCCGGTTTATAACCGACATATATTTTGCGGAGATTTAAGTAATGTTTTGCGAAATAGCAGTTTGAGCTCTGTGCTTAAGAAGCATTTAAACCCACAACTCGATTTATTATCGTTTTTCAAACATTATGAACAGATTTTGGATGAGTATAGTTTTGTGGAGCTCCAATCGGATTTTAAAATGAGTCAGACTGCAGAACGGGTCCCACCTTCAAAAATGCTTAAGCAAGCTGTGAATTTATACACTCCATCTGTTTTTGAGATTTTTAAGAAGGAATTTGAGGTGTTTTTGGATTGTTTATGTTATGAAATTAGTCAACAGGGGCCGGTTTGGGAATATAAGATAGTTGAGGGGGCGAAACGTAAAGAGTACTTTGCGAGTGTGGATGAGTCTGATTGGTCAGTTTGTTGTAGCTGTGGAAAGTTTGAGTTTGTTAGGGTTCAGTGTGGACATGTTTTGAAGGTTTTGGACGTGAGAAATGTGAAGGAGTTGAGTGAGAAATATTTTTTTAAAAGGTGGCGAAGAGATGCTAAATCGCAAGATAATAGTTAAGAGTTTAATTTAGGGTTTGAAGATGTTAGTTTACTTTAGGGTTTTATCATTTTGTATTGGTTGTTTATTAGAGGGGATGAAGCGTTTTTCTTAAAATGAAATTGTCTTAGTTGTCTATATTTATCGCAAGATGATGGTTAGAGTTTAATTTAGGGTAGAGATGAAATTATGATCATCTTTTTTACCGGAAAAAAATGATATCCTGTTTTTTGCATTAGTTATCTACATTGTTGGTCGACTCGAAATACAGGATTAATTCGAATATGAAGGTTTTATTAACGAACTAACTAAGGGTTTATTAACACACTGGTTGGCAAATGATGCAAGTCTGTATACCCACAAGAAACAAAATAAAAAAGAAAAACAAACCAGAGTGCTCAAGAAATTAAATTTTTTCGACCTTCAATAATTAAAAATTTAAAACCGTAATGTGGTAGTTTAGACACGCATAAAAAAGACCCTTATTACCAACACTAAAATATCATCACAAATCTCAACTTGCGACATGAAAACCTAGAATAGTTCAGAGCCTCACAAAAAAAGGTCCCCTACTGACGCTAAAATAGTAAAATATCATCGAAATCCACAATTGCAACGTGAAATTCGCCACAACAATATCATTATTTTGTTTCTACTTACATATATTAATCCGACATGACGCAAGTAATCATCATCTCAAATATCAGTAGCAATATCACTATTAGCATTATTGTTCTCATCCTCAAACTTAGGCCCCTGTTGTAGCAATATCACTATTAGCATTATTGTTCTCATCCTCAAACTTAGGCCCCTGTTGCAGCTGGCGCTTAACAAGTGCCGTATAAATCCCGTTCTTATCCAACAGCTGATGGTGGGTCCCGCACTCGACGATCTGACCGTCGGATATAACAGCGACGCTGTCGGCGCTCTTCACCGTCGACAGCCTGTGCGCTATCACGAGCACCGTCCGCCCCTTCATCAGCGAGTCCATCGCGTCCTGCTCAGTTAACGTGATTGAATAATTCAGGGGCCGGCCTTTTTTGTTGATGTTGTCACGTGTGACACGGTGATCGCCATTTTCTATTATTGAGTAATTATTGAATGAATATACCTGAACGAGATATTCCGATTCGGCGTCGAGGGCGCTTGTGGCCTCGTCGAGAAGCAGAACTTTGGGGTTCATGAGGAGCGCTCTTGCGATGGCCACCCTCTGTTTCTGCCCCCCCGACAAACGGATCCCTCGCTCCCCCACCACCGTCTCATACTTGTCCGGGAATTTCCATATGAATTCGTGCGCGTTCGCCATTTTCTATTATAATAACAATCAAATTTAAATGTGAGAAATTTGGTTCAAACGATTCATTTTTATTTTATTTGTTTATTTATTTTCTGCAATTTCAAAATTTATAAATTAAAATTAAATGAGAAATTTAACTGAAGTGATTATTTATTTTAGGGAAATTTGCAAAAAAGCCCCTGCATTATTCCTGAGCTGCAAAAAAGCGCCTACATTATTAAATATATAATACACATATAAGAACGTAGGGGCTTTTTTGCCATCATCAACAATGCAGGGACTTTTTTGCAATTTAGGGATAATGCAGGAGCCTTTTTTTCAAATTTCCATTTAATTTATTATTTTTTAATTGAACACTTACTGAGGCATTTTCTATGTCGGCGGAGCTGGCTTTGCCGTTTAATCCGTAAGCGATATTTTCTTCGATTGAGCAGTTGAATAATACTGGTTCCTGACTTACTATGCTAACCTGAAGAGAAATATGATTTAATGAGAAAGATTATTAAATGTGATTAAGTATGAATTTTTTAAAAGTTAGATGAGAGAGATTATTTATTACCTGTTTGTGGAGATAATCATGTGATATTTCTACTAACGGTACGTTGTTTAGTAATATTTTGCCTTTTAAAGGGTCGTAAAATCTCTCTATCAAATTCGCTATCGTTGTCTGCATTATTAAAAAAAAGTAGATACATGCATTAATATAGTTTTAATTTCAGAGAAAAATTTAAGTTAATGTCAAAAAAAAAATAATTACTTTTCCACCGCCACTGGGACCCACAAGCGCAACCTTCGAACCTGGACTAAGTTTCAATGTAATTCCCTACAATTTCATATTAAATTATTAAATTACAAAAAATAATTAAAATATATATAATTAAAATAAAATAAAAACTACCTTAAGAACCATATGAGAAGGACGGGATGGATAAGAGAACCACACATCATCTATCTCAATCTCCCCTTCTTTATCACTATACCCATAAAAACATTAAAAAAAATAAAAAACAAAATAATAACTTAACAAAAAATATAAAAAATAAACGGTCATTTATTTCCAGAAACAGGCATAGAAGAAAAAAAAAAACAAAAATATTCAAAAATAAAAATAAAAATTATGAAACAATTTAGCAAAAATAGTTTTTGTTAAAATTATAAACTAATAATTTAACAAAAAAAATATGATTATTTCATCCAAATAATATTAAATAATAAAAAATATCAATTTATTTCCAGAAGCAGGCATTGAAGAAAAAAAAAATACTCCAAATAATAATAAAAAAAAACAATTCATTAAAAATATCTTAAATTCACTCACATAACAGGGCATTTAAGTCCAGAAGCAGGCATGGAAGAGATCCGATCCAAAAGCTGAAAAACCCTTCTGCTAGCGCCTGACGCTTTCATAATCGTCGTATATAAACCTGACAAGGCCGAAAACGAACCCCCAACTGCACTCACAAGGGCATAACCGTCATTTTGTCAGAGATTTAAATTGCTAATAATTCAGGGGTCTTGTTGCGAATTTATGTAAAAAATGATTTATCAAAATACCTGTGAGGCTGTAAAGAATGAAGGAAGTGAGGTCACCAACAGTCATAAAACCATTAATGGTCAAATTAGCGCCGTAAATTACAACGATAACCACTGAGAGCGTTGAGGCCGCGTTCAATCCTCCTGAGAATAATCCCACTAATCTCTGTAATAAAATAAACACATTTCATTAAATATTATGTTTGTTAATTCATTTGAATTTTGATTTTCAAAAATTTAGCACTGACGGCTTGTTTGAGACCGAGATTTAGAGTTTGGTCGACTTTTTCGGAGTATTTTGAGACTTCGTGATTCTCTTGCGCGAATGATCTGACCGTGCGTATTGCCCCAAAAGATTCCTGAAATTTAACCCAATCTTAAAAATATAAATATACATAATTTCATATATACCCTCGCAAAATACCGAAATATCACTAAAACTACGCGTTATTTTCCCTCATTCAAGTATAGACAAAAAGGACAATAATACTAAACACAACATTTCTTATGTTTTATAAGGGTATATGGGATATTTTGATACTTTACAGGGGCATACATGTAAATAAATTAATTAATTAATTAAATAAAATAAGAAAAAGAACAGACTTCAGCAATGGAAGAAGCGAGAGCAGCAGCAGCCTGAGTCTGATGAGAGAGTTCTCTTAAATACCGTCCAAACGTCCGTACCGCCACCGATATTACCGGTACCACCACCAACGCCAACACTATTAAAACAAATAAAAATTATAAATAATTGTTATAATCATTACATCATATCATTTTTAAGAAAGGTTTGCGTACGAGTGAGTTTCCAAGAGGTGATGAACATATAAGCGAGGCCCATTAAAGTGGTCGTGATATTTCTGAGGGCTTCTGACAGATTTGTTGTGGCCGCGTTTTTTATGACTTGCGTGTCTTCTGATAATCGGCTCAACAGCTCTCCAGTTCGCGTCACGTCAAAAAACGCTATTTCCTTTTTATTAAATGAAAAATATTAATGCGTTACATTTGAGAAAATGTTAAGAATAAAGTATGTTGTGTTGATGTGTACTTGGCTGACGAGATGAGTGAACAAGTCTTTTCTTAGTCGAGCGACGACTCTCTCGCTAGCGGAATTGAACAGCCATGATCTTAACATAGTGCAAACAGATCTGTATTTAAAATAAATATTGTAAGTTTAGTGAGAGTATCTTTTGAACAAAATGATAAAAGAAGACACAAATGTGTTAAGTTAAATGATTAAGTACCCAATAAGAACAATGATCACTATATATAAGATGGTATTGTTGACCGCACTGAGAGCTGCGGCTTTCTCTTCAGGCTGACTCACGTCTCTCGAAACAATATCTATTATTTTCCCTCCGTATTTTGGCTGTAATTTAATTTCCACCAAAATAGTATATTCAGTTTTGAAAATTAAAAAAAATGAGAAGAAGAAAAGCGAGAGAGAAAAGAACTGACGATGAGAATATTGCTGAAAGAGGCTATGAGCAATGCTATAGTGGCAATTACGAGCTGTCCTGCTTCTGGTTTTGCCTGAAATTCAAATCAGAAATCAAATTATGAACTTCAAATCGAAATAAATTTGCAAAAATATTAGTGAATAAAGAAAGAAGGAGAGATTTTGAGTACCAGGTGAAAAACTCGGCAGAAGGTGACATTTGCTGGCTGGGTTTTAGAGTGCAATACTGTCAGTAATGTTCCTCATTAAGATAATTTATTTGTACATAAATTATCCATAATGAATATAAACATATATATGGGAAATAACTGAAAAAATGAAATGAAACAGGAAATAGTACCGCAACAGTAGATCCTTCTTCCAAATCCGACACAGCTTGACCCAATGATTCCTATTTCAAACCCAAAAGCCGACTATTAGCTCAAAATTTTTTTTTTGAAAAATTTGGAGAGGGCTCTCAAGTCCCCCATCTAAACACCAAACTATATTTTCCTGTAATAAAAGTTATTTACATCCTATTTCTATTTCTATTGCTATTTCTAAAATATATACAAAGAAACCAGCAAATATTATTAGCTCAATTTAGCTTGAATAATGAACAAAACTGTCCGTCTAATTGATACTTTCAGCTGAAATTCAACGAAAAGAGGAGAAATAATGAAGGATTGAAATGATAAAATGATATATACCCCATTAGAGATGAGTAAGGGGACACGAGTGCTAGCACTCATAGATGTCTTAATTCTCCAATTCCCCATTAATCAACTCTCTCGCCTCTCTGAGATGAAATCGTCAATCTCTTCTTTTATAAGTGTAAATTAAGAAAACTTCAACCACACACAATTCATGGTCGGTATTTGATTTCATACTGACCTCACTCATTTAGCAAAAGATGAAAGAAGCGAATGAGAAGATGGCACGTCATGAACTTACTTCGGGTCCATCATGGACCTGATCCAGGCAGTTTCCCCAGATGAAGCCTGTTCTTGTTCTACCTAGGGGCTAGGCGACAAACATTATATTATATTCCTTGGTATAATTTCTTAGGGCTTTCAATTTCTCAACTTATTTTTCAGAAACAAATAAGTTTGCTACAGGATTCCTTAGGCGTCCCCTTATTGTTGTCATGTTCTTCTCGGAAAAAAAGTATAAAATGATACGGACCTAGACCTGCAAATGTGTCGCGAGCCGGATCCACTTCGAACTCGACTCAAAAAACAAATTAAACTAGACCGACTCGAAATTATTATACGACTTTGAGCTGGAAAGTCAGGCTCAAAACTCATCTCGATATGACTTGAGCCAGCTCAGCACGACTTCATACGTACTTGAAATAAGACTTTGTTAGTAAAAGTTCTTGACTCTACTCGAAACCATATGCAGCTCGACTCGACTCAATTGGAAATCATTTATATATTACAATATAACACATATACTGACCTGAATCGAAACTATTTCGAGTTTAATCTTAACAACCTTTCAAAAAACAACCTTGGTCCAGCTCAAACTCAACTCAATTTTGGAGCTAACTCGGCTCGACTCGAAATTAGCTCGAGCTGCAAACGAGCAAGACGTTATCGAGTCAGTCACAAGCGAGTTCCGAATCACAAACTAAATCCGTAGCGCTATATGGATCTATACATTAAACATATGAAATAGTAGCATACCTTTTATAAAAATAAGAAAGATATATATCTAGTATTTTTTTTATTGACTATGCAGTGATATCATCGATCTAGTATTACTAAATAAATTTCTTTTATGAGTTGGATAAGCTTTTATGTAACATATACTAATCTAACTTTTTGGCAATTTGCAACTTGACTATATTTGTTAGTCATGTGTTAAAAAATTGGGATACTTCCTTCCCAAGATATAACCTATTATAATATACAAGTTGAATATTTTATTTTGAAGGTCAGCTAATAAAACAATGGTAGGTTTGCTTATTGCTTTCTTTATTCTTAAAACCAAAATAATTATGCTCTCTCATAATTTCCCCACAATCTTCTTGATAAGTTGGGTATTCGCAAATGACAATGAATAAATAAATGACCTAATAGTTAGTATAAATGACTCAACAGCCCAAACACTTAAACTATCAATATAAAATAGTTAACTTCCCATCTCATAAGTATCCTAACTAACCTGGGAATAACAGAAAGACAAATTCCATGTTTGTGAACCTTCTAAATATACATTTCCATTATTCAAGATGCATGATTATTTTGTTCAATATATACAATATATATGATTATGGAGCCCAAGGCCCATGGGGTCTCAAACTCGCACAAAGAAGAACAATTAAGATGACAAGTAGGACCCACACAGAAACATAGAGAACAAGCTTAACCTTGTCTCAGTTCCATTCTTCATTCTCTCTCTCCGACGATGGATTCCTCAGCTCATTCCCGCGCGAAGACGAAGAAGAAGAAGAAGAGAGACGACTCTCCCGGAATCTACTCCACCTTCATCGTCCATGGCGCCCAATCCGAACCCGAATCCGACCCGGACTCCGACTCGCTGCCGCCGCTCCTCCAGCGCCTCCCCAAGGACTTCGGCCGGTTTTCCTTCGACGAGTCCGACCCCGACTCCGACGAATCCGAACCCGATATCTCCGGCACTTTTTTAGTCAAGCGGACTCTCCCCCGAGCTCCTCCGCCGCGGAAGCCGTTTGCGGATCTGAATGATGATAAACAGGATGACGATTCATTTAATACGTTCGTGATCCGATCCACCGTTGGATCCGGATCGGTGTCGGGCACGGTGATCAGGCGAACTGGCGGAGGCGGAGGGTTTGGATCGCCGTTTGTGAGCGGAGTGGTGGTGGACGAAGGCAGATTCACTCAGAATAACAGGAGGAAAGCTTCGGTTAGTTCAATGCCTGATACTGTTGCGAAAGAGGATCCTTCTACTAAGTACGAATTGCTGCATGAGCTTGGTCAGTCTTTCATTTCATTACTGAGCTGCCTGATGGATTGCGTAGAATTTCATTTGAGATTCTAATTGTCGTTTTGATTGCGAATTGCAGGGAAAGGGTCGTATGGCGCGGTTTACAAAGCGAGGGATCTCAGAACGCAAGAACTTGTAGCTGTTAAAGTCATCTCCTTATCTGAAGGGGTATTTAATTTTATACTGTATTTTATACGTCCATGTTTTGTATTTATTTAATCAATGTAAAGATGATTAATATGAGAAAAAAAAATATTATTTTAAGGAAGAGGGATATGATGATATAAGAGGAGAAATAGAAATGCTACAGCAATGCAGTCATCCTAACGTGGTGCGATATTTTGGGAGCTATCAAGGCGAAGAATATCTTTGGGTATTTTATTAACTTAAATGACTAATTAAATTAATTAGCTATTAATTATTAACATATTTAAGATTGATGAAATTACAGATAGTGATGGAGTATTGTGGAGGTGGAAGTGTTGCTGATTTGATGAATATTACGGAAGAACCACTGGACGAGTCTCAAATTGCTTATGTTTGTAGAGAAGCTCTCAAGGCAAGTTAATTTACCATTTATTTTATTTGGAAAATTTACAATTAAGTCCTTTGTAATAATAATATTAGTAAATGGTGCATTTTAGGGACTGGCTTACTTGCACTCGATATTTAAAGTGCATAGAGATATTAAAGGTGGGAATATTCTTCTAACTGAGCAAGGAGAGGTAAAGTTGGGTGAGCACTTTTTTCTCTTATTTATTTATTCATATTTTATTTTAATCATTTTTTTATCTCAATATTAATTTGGGTTTTGACAATTTTGTATTGTTAAAATATTTTGAATAGGTGATTTTGGAGTGGCTGCTCAACTAACTAGAACCATGTCAAAGCGTAACACTGTAATATAATTATTTCATTTATAGATGGAAATTTCATATGAAAGTTTTAAATGATAATAAAAATACTAATGTTTTATTAAATTAATCAGTTTATAGGGACGCCTCACTGGATGGCTCCAGAAGTAATACAAGAAAGCCGTTATGATGGAAAGGTAAATTTATTCACTAAATATATTTCAATAAATCAGATATTATATCATTAGATCTTTTTGTCAATAAATAAATTAATTTATTTTCTTTCTTTAGGTGGATGTGTGGGCTCTTGGTGTTACAGCAATTGAAATGGCAGAGGTATTATGTCTTTTATATTTTCACTCTCTCACAATATTTTTGTAACTTTTTTTATTATTTTATTTTGTTAAATTCAATTTGATTATGTATATTGTAGGGTCTACCACCAAGATCAAATGTGCATCCAATGAGAGTAAGATATATATCCCATATATTTCTATTCTATTTGTAATTATGTACCTTTATTTCTAATTTATAATAAGATATATTATTTTCAAATATAGGTGCTGTTTATGATTTCTAGTGAGCCTGCCCCTATGCTTGAGGATAAAGAAAAATGGTAAATATTATTTAAAATATTAAGTTAAGAATCATATGATATCATTTTACTCAGGCACAAATTGAAAAATGTTCAACAATTGAATTAAACTGTTGTATAATATTTCTCTACAGGTCTCTTTTATTTCATGATTTCATAGCCAAATGCTTAACAAAGGATCCAAGGCTTCGCCCTCCAGCTGGCGAGATGCTAAAGGCATAAATAAATAAACCATTAATCTTTCATCAAATATTTATTTCATTATTTTTGCATAATCAAATAATAACTATGGTTTATATTTTGTTCATACAGCATAAATTCATAGAGAAAAGCACAACAGGAGCATCAAAAATGTTGCCAAAACTTAAACAGGCCCGACATGTCCACACTCAGTTGGCTGCCCAAGCCCAAAATGTATATTTAATTTCTTAAAAAATATTAAAAATAATTTATATTTTTCCTAACTTTTTATTTTTGAAATATGAATGAAATAATAGCAAACAATACAAGGCAGGAGTCCAAGAGCTAATGATAATTACGGAGCGACAATTCCTTCTAATTCTAAACCCTCTACAGTTCCTATTCATGATTCAAATGATGATACTGATCCTGGTTTTTCCTTTTTTAATAAAATAATTCTCGTTTTATTATATTTTGCAATACTATGTAGTTAATTAAATTATTGTTTTTTTTTAATGTAGGGAATTTTGGGACAATGATAGTACACTCAGAAAGGGGAGAAGAGATAATAAATGATGAGTCAGCAATTCCAGACTCAAAAGCCGAGTTCATTCCTGGACTTGGTGATATTACTTCCTTCACTTTTGACCCTAAAAAAGACTTTTGGTAAATGAAACAATAAAAAATAATCTCACTCTCTCTCTATTTAATGTTAATATTTTGTTATTATTTTCTCAACATTTAGGGGTGAGAGTACTTTAACTAGTACAGTTATAAACAGACATCAAGAATTAGTATCAGACAAGAAGTCAACTCCAGATATAAAGTCAACTCCAGATATAAAGTCAACTCTAGATATAAAGTCAACCTTACCGAAACCAGACCAGTCAAAAGCCACTTTGACCAGTGCTGCCAGCCGCAAAGCCTTTTCTGTTCAAGACAAGGTCTTTTTTCACTTATACCCCTCCAAAAATTTAAAATATCATGAGTATTATTATCCCTAACTTTTTATTATTATTGTGTAGTTATGGTCGATATATGCGGCTGGAAATACGGTACCGATACCATTTTTGAAAGCGATAGATGTAAGTCCGCTCGCTCTGGTATCAGATAATATATTGGGAGATAAAACGAATGGTTCAAATAATAATAATATTAATAATTATAATGATAATAATAATAATGCTGCATTGGAAGCGGTGAGAGAGTTATTTAGCGGCGACGGTCAAACTAAGAAAGGCCGCAAAGGTCAAAATGAGGTAATTGTTTCATATATACCCCTCCAAATACTCTAATTATCAATTGTATGTATTAAAAATTAATTAAATATATATTTTTTTAATTTAATTTTGTAATTAATAGGTACCGCTTCCGCCAGGTGTTTATCAAAGGTTGACTACAAGTCCAACATTAATGAACTTAGCTCAAGCTTTGGCTTATCATAAAATGTAAGATTTCTCTCTTTATTCACAAAAAAGCCCCTATATTATGCATAAATTGCAAAAGTACCCTTATATTATAGGAAATTGTGAAAGAATTCCTTCTTGCTTCGGCAAACTAAAGAAAAATGTGGTGCTTTTTGTAATTTAGGCAAGTTGAGGGGGATCTTTGGCAATTTTTTTTTTTTGGAGATATTTTTTGAAGTTTGTGTAATTTTTTGAAGGTGTTATGAAGATATGCCATTACAAGAGGTGCAAGCAGAACAAGAGCAGCAAACAATACAAAATCTGTGCGATACGCTTCGTACTATTTTGCGTTTGTAGATATTGTATTAATCACGTAAATATGATTCTGATATTTAAACGAATTAAGTTTATCAAGCGAGGTTTATTTTTGAAGTTAGGAAGTTTTATTTTAGAATTAATAAGTGGTTTGAAAATGCAAGCTTATTTTTGTAGATTTGCCGCTTGTAGCTGGAACATTAATGTAATTTATTTTCAGTATGTATGATGTTATGTTTGTTTTATTACAGCTTTTATGTTTTATTTAAATATATAAGTAGTTTTTTTTGTTTATTTACCCATGATATGATATTCAATTCAACCTAATCTTTATATCAGCATCTATAAATATCTTACACTTTATGAAATAATTTTACACTATTTATTTATTTATTATTTAAAAGCTATGAGCCATAGAGTTCTGAATATACTCAAAACACTTCCAAATTGAAACACATTATGCAAAAGCATCACAACATATCAAACAAAACCCCTTTATTATCCAAAAGATGTTTTACCTTAAACAACAAAATAAATTATTTAAATTATGGTTTGCTTACTCTGCAACAAATAAATGGAACTCTCAGAGGGAGCTCTTTCCAGAAGCGAAATTAATGTTACAACAAACATAAAAATGGTTTACATTAACAACGAAATTAATAAATACGGTTCATTTATGTGACAAACATAAAAATGGTTTACATTAACATAAAAATGGTTTACATTTTATGTGGCGCATTAAATGAGTTGTTTCTGAAAGCGGACAGAACGGTCATTACCGCACGTGACAAATGCTGAGTCAGCAGGGCTTCCCCACGTGATTCGATTGCCACCTTTTCTCCTGTCACTGCATCCCATATCTGTTGAAAGTTGAAACCAACAAGAAGACATCTCGCTCTGCTTCGGAATTATAATTTTCATGAAATTATATATAATAAATCAATAATTATAATTTTATATAAATTATAACTTAAATAATTTTCAAATATGAATATATCATTATTTGGAATTCAGTATAACTACAATAATTTAAATATTGTATGGTTATAATTACAATTTTAATATTTTATGGGTACTACACATATATAACCATAGAGAATTATATTGAGGCCTTACTACTTAATATTTGTTGAATTATTAAATAATTATGATACTTATTATATCATAATGCTAAAAAAATTAAATAAACACAAAAAATTTATCATTTTATTTTTGTAATACCACAATAAATATAAAATAGAATTATTTACTTTTGTATTTTTTTTCCTTTATACTGTAATTCATCTCTTCTACAAATTCCATTTTCTATTATTTAATTCTAATGGTGTTAGTGATATTTTTTAATTTTAGTATGAAATCAAATGTAGATAAAATTATTTGCATCTCTATTTTTTTTGCAAGTATTAAATGGCTATAGTTTGAGTAATATTATTTGAATCGGTGGTCTTGTTACTACGATAAAAAATGATTTATTTATTTGAACAAAAATTATAGTCTTCATAAAAACGTTTAAAGGTCAATAATAAGAGTAAAAAATTCTTCCCATAATTTAAATACAAAATGGCGGCTGAGTAAATACAGCAATATAATGACGACTTAATTAGTGCAATCAATATACTTTATAATTTATCATTATGAGTTAATTATATAAAGTAATAATTAACACAAAATTATACGAATTATTTTTGAAAATATCTTGTAATTTTATTTTTTGATTGATGCATGACCTTCTATTTTTTCAATTAAATATTCATATTTTCCTTCCTCTATTTTGTAATTCAACGTTGAACTCTCTTCTTCTATTTTCACTTTCCATTAATTAACTCTAATGATGTTAGAGTGATAATTATTTTTAGATTCATGATAAAAATCAAACCTAGATAAAACTATATTATTATTTTTTTTTGCAAGTATTGAATGTTTACCATGAATGTATCATTTGATTAGTGGTCTTATTAGCATCATTGGATTAAAGATATATTTAGTTGGAAAATTTAGTGTTCATGAAAAAAGTCAAAAGGTCACAATAAATAAGTGAGATTTTTTTTTCTTAAAAATAGAAAATTTGTGATTGAATAAATACAACACTACAGTTCGGCTAAATTAGTGTAATCAGTATAGTTTAAGGCTTATCATTCTGAGTTAATATATATGATTAACACAAAATATGCAAAGTCTTTCTGTATAGTTAACTTTCTAAACAACATATTTCCCTTAGAAAAACAGATCTACAATAATGTGCATCTTCAGTTATTCCCATTCAATCTTTTAAAGCCATGGATACAAATTTATACAATCTGTACAATCTTTTAAATTTTTTGTTCTTCACTCATTCAACTGTCTTTTCTTCGCCTTTTTTTTTGTACTTTTCAGAATTCGTGGTGTTGAATGGGAGACCAAATCCAAAGAAACTCTCAGCTTCAGTTCAAAGAAATTATATATTCCTCTCGATTCCTGCAACTTTTTCCTAGTAAATAACCAAACTAAAGAAAATGTAGAATAATATACATAATCAAATGAGTTAAGATTGTCATCTAACAGAGGCATAAATTCTGCACTTGAGGATAATTGAACAAAAATTACTTCAATTGAAGCCAATAGCACAATTGAATGTTAATGTACATCTTTTTTCTTCTGCTATGAACTCTTGCTATTGACATTACAAAAAATGAAATATGACAACCTTGACACTCAGTATGAGCAACTATATGAAATAAAGCACAAAAGTAAAAAATTACGTGCTATTGCCAAAAAAAGAATAATAGTCAGAAACATTTTGCTTATTCAAGCCTTATGAGGCCACTGCTTGCACGTATGCTTCTAAAGTTATTACTAATTCTTAATCACGCATCCTCAAGGGCAGATATTTCTATTCTTTTTGGAGTATTCTGGAAAAAAAATTAGCTTTTGAAGGGGCATAATTTTTTTTTTCAAGAAAGTAAAAGAATAATTTCAGAATAAAAAATATATAGATTTTTGAGGTGTGCTCCCCAAGATAGCACTCTCCATAACCGGAATTAACGCTACAACATAAAAATGTTTTACATCAACAACGAAATAAATTAATAAATATTAGGGTTAGTTAATGTGGCGAATTAAATGAGTTGTTTCCAAAAGCGAACAGAACGGTCATTGCCACAAGTGACAAATGCCGAGTCAGCAGGAGAGTGTTCAATCCACCTCGGATTCCCCACGTGATTCGATTGCCACCTCGCCACCTTTTCTCCTGTCAATGCATCCCATATCACCACCTGTATAAAATCAGAAAAAAAAATATATTATTTGTCAAAAAAAGAAAGAAAGATAATCAAAGGGTAAATTTCATCATAGGTCATTCAACTTTCAAAAATTACTAAATAAGTCACTCAACTTTCAATTGTCCCGTAGAGGTCACTAAACTTTGAAAAATTATCAAATAGATCACTGAACTTTCAATTGTCTTATATATATATATCACTTAACTTTTAAAAAATGACCAAATATGTCACCCGGTTAATTGAAATTTGAGTTACCTATTTGATTATATTTGAAAGTTGAGTGACCTGTAAGGGACAATTGAAAACTGCGTGACATATTTGATAATTTTTTAAAGTTGAGTGACCTCTAGGGAACAGTTGAAAGTTGGGTGACTTATTTGGTCATTTTTGAAAGTTAATTGACTTATGGTGAAATTTACCCATAATCAAATATTAGGAAAATAGTCAAATACAATCAATTGTATTTAGGAAAAAATGTAATTCTATAGCACCTCATTTGTTAGCTCATCAATTGACAATACAAACTCTTCAGTCTCATTAAACACAGCCTGAAAAATACAAATTACAAATGAAATTACCATACTTGCACTCAACACCCTATAATTTTCATTATACAAAATATGAACCATACAAATATATTTTTTATAATTAAGAAAAACAAACCTGGGCACGAAATTGCGTATGAACTGCACCAACATATTGCTTAACAAGTCTTCCTGTACTGACCTCCCACAGTTTTATACACGAATCCTTCCCACATGAAAGGACATACCTGTATTCACATTATCAACCTAATTAATTTCAATATAAATAAACGACTTGTATAATAAATTATTAAAATTTAAAGAAACCTTTGGTCCTTAGTGAAAATTGCACTGGTAGCTTCAGATGAACCGTGTGCATTAATTATAGGTCTAATACAGTCAGCAATTTTTCCGTCAAATATTTTAATCGAACCGTCTTTTGAAGCTGTCACGTACAAGCTTCCTGTACTTGAATATCTTACCTGCACCAAATAAAATCAAATATTAATCATCAAAAATGAAATAATTTTAATGTGAATTAATTATTGGTTTATTAAAATGGAGTATACATGCCTGATTTATGGCAGAATTAGGGTTGAAATCTTGAGTATTAGATGTTAAGAAACACGTGAATGTGTTTACATCGTATAAATGTGCAATTGGATGATCCGTCCCTAATAAAAAAATTATCATTATTATTATTATTAAGATTTTAATATGATATAAGATTTTTACATTAGAATTTTGCGAGGTGAAAATGAGAAATAAATAAATACCAGCTAATAAGTATTCACCGGAGGGATGGAAACATACAGATCTCACATTATGCGTATCCTTTTAAAACATATTTAAAAAAAGAATAAAAATAAGATAGTAAATATCAAATTGTAAATAAGCTTTGATTTGATGTAGAAATGTGAGATATTAAAACCTGAATAACTCTAAAAGCTCTTCTAGCATTAGTCTTTGAAAAATCAAAGAACCTAAAATCGGCATAGTTTATAACTTAATAAATACTTGTTAATTATAAACGTATTTTATCAAGTTTATTACAAAATAGGCTTACTTTATGGTGTTGTCCTTGGCTCCAGAAATAAGTATAGTATTTTGTGGATGAAAATCAAGATCATTTATTGGCTGCAAAATTAAAAACAACATATTTAAGCACAAAATGAAAAAAATAAAAATAAATAATAAACATATATAGAAGTTACTTGTAAATGATCATAAAATGTGCGAATAACTGGACGAACAGGTCCATCCTTTGTATCTCCAGTCATCATTTGCTTAATTTTTGAAACCTACAATTAATCAAAAATGCCCAAAAAAATAGAATATTTATTATATTACGCCACGAGATAAAAATTATTAAACTATGTAAATTGAACCTCAAAAAGCTTAATAGAAGTATCAGCACTTCCTGTTGCAACAAATTTTCCATCTGGACTAAACCTAGCACACCTTGCCACATTCTATACATAAAAAATAACCAAACAAACAAATTAATAAATGAAAAATAAACAAAAACTAAATGAAAAGGAATGAAAAATTATAAAAAATATGCCTTATGCTCAGAAATATGTCTAGTCTCATGCTTTGGGAAAATTTTGGATGCACCTCTTGTCTCCTGTACCAAACTAACATTTAAACAAATAATAATCTTAATATATCTTTCCATTTCTGAAATAATAAAATTGAGATAGAAAAAGGGTAAATAATTCACCTAAAATCTACAGAATTAGTTGTAACTGGTACCGTACCGTATCCAGCGGGAATACCAGAATCAAATGGAGCGGTACCAATAGAAATCCCTCCTCTTGCCAGCTCATCTCTCTCTACTGCAAGTCCCTATTAAAATTCAATGCCAATTAATTAAAGTCATTAAAAAGAAAGCAAATTAATCTCGCAGAAAGAAAATCATAAAAGTTCAGAAAATATGAAACCTTGGCGATTAATTCGAGCAGTTTATTTGAAGGAGCTTCAGTGCTTAATGGCGTCATTGTTGCCGAAGCAACAGCTGCAGCAGCCTGATCTCAAAATTAACCAAATTTGAAAAGAAACATTGTAATTAGGCTGAAAAAAATGCATAAAATGCACGAAATTGAACAGAGAAAGCTGAACGAGAATGGTACCTGATTAAGATTTTGATCACGAAGGTGAGAAACGATCAAGGAATTAACATGACGAAGCAATTTTCCTTCTTGTAGCGTCTGATCCAAGTTTATTTCCATTTTCCAGATTTTCAGCCGGAAACTGAAGTAATGGAAAATTCCGATTTCCCTTGAGATGAGCTTAATTGAGTGTCCAGTCCAGTTGAGGCAGTTTATCAGCCAACTGCTTAACCCCTGCGATTCTGTATTGAACTGGAGTAAACGGAAATGGTTTCTCGGTTTGTATAAAATCAGTGAAATAATTTCCCAGATTGTTCAAAAACCAGTCTAACTAAGGTCGGTGAGAATGTGAGAAATGGTTTCTCGCGTTGTACAAGCCAGGGAAAAAAATTCATTTGTTTCACTTAAATGACAAGAAATGATTTCTCGCGATACAAAATTCCATTTTTCCAAATACAAGTACCCAATTATGAAGTAATATTATTACAAACATTTCGGGAAAAAAAATATTCCAAACATGCATGATTGCATTCAACAAATATCCAGCCTCCCTATATTCAAGAGGCTAAATCAATAAACATACAAAAATACAGAAAAAACATATACTGCTGAAACCTAGCAGATTTATCTAAGTCGGGGTAATTTACTAATATAATTCACCCCTAAAAAGAATACAAAATCCACAAGTAAAAAAAATAAATAATAACATTCATGCTGCTCTTTATTGTGTTAGTGATTCATCTAAAAACATCCCTTCAAATCTTGAAATGGCATAACAAATGTTGCTAATATTACACGTCTCTCATGTCTCCTCATCTGTCTTGGTACACAAACGTTCTGCAAAAAAATCAGACAAATATGATCAAAACTATCCAAAAAAAAATTAAAAAAATAATTACAGAAAAAGAGAGGGGGTAATACTCAAATATTCGTAGGAAACAATCATAGTAGTCCCCCAAGCCGACATGCTGAAAAACCTCGGCCCTAAACCCCTATAAAAACCCTTCCATCCCTCTTCTTTATACAATCTTTTCACCACTTGTTTCGCACTAAATCTCTTCCCACTCTCACTCAATGGCATCACCTGTCAAAAAAAACATATTTTACATATATATTATATTTTAACTTTTTGAGGGGGGGAAGTGAAAATAAATGGGGACCTGTAATCGAGTTTTGATGGTGTCGATAGGGGTCGTTATGCAAGATGCCACTGCCCCTGCACAGATTCCACCTGCTGCTTGTACTGCCGCTATTTTACCTTCGCTTGGTATTTTTATATTAATTTCGTTATTCTCGTTTCCGTGACCTAAAAACCTGTTTTTATTCATAAAAATATTAAAAATAATATGAGTAAATGAATTGATTTAAGGCATAATTTCATGATGTATATTGCCCTAAACGTAAAAAAATATCATTTATACCCCTATAAAATATGAAAATATCAAATATGATGCATATACCCCTTTCTCACACATTCATCTATTACAACTAAAAAAATAAAGCAATAATCTCTCTTATTATGTTTTCTAGCAGTATCAGTGATATTTCTCATTTTGCAGGGGTACGTAGTACGTATGAAATTATCCCAAGATCTAATCTCAAACTGAACTTAACTAACTAACTAACTAACTAAATGACAAAATAACTAACAAACTAACTAACTAACTCTGACGTACTTCCAGAAGATTCTCTGACTGGATCCATAGCTGGCCCACCAGACAGCACTCGAAGGAGAATAAGTCATAACAGACAAACCAAACCCTCTATAAAACCCTCTTATTCCATCCGCCTTCATTATCTTCCTCGCTACGTCTAATCCCCCGTTATATTTTGCGTGCCCAGAATACCCCTGCACCATCAGCTTCTGACTCACCTGTTCCGGGGGGTAAAAACGTCATTTTCACAAGAAATTTTTTTAAAAGGAATTTTTAGAATGAGCTTTTGTTAACTGTTAATTACCACGTCAATGGGGACAAAGACGGCTTGAGAGGAGAGAGAAGCAGTTAAACCAGCGAGTCCGTTTGAAAGAGCGGCTTGAACCGGTTCGGAAAAATTGAACGGTTTTATTAATTTAAGTGACGCGATTTTAGTCGTTTCGAGTGAAGTTAAGAAGATTATTCTGGCTGGAACTGCACCAGTGATTACGGTACCGAACCCTCTGTATAAGCCGGGAATTCCGTCCATTTTTAGAATGTTTTTGAATGCTGAAAATGCGTTTTTTTGAACCGCGTCTCCGGTCGCAACTTGCATTCGAGTTTTGATTACTGAGACTGGGTAGAGTAAGACGGTCACGCCGCTGAAGAGACCGGCTCCAACTACATATAGTTTTGTTTTGTCTAGCCTGTGAAATTGAAATGGGTTTAATTATTAGGAATTAATTGAAGGTTGATTGCATAAAAGATGAAATGAAGATCGTTTCTTAATCTGATAAATCAATTGAGGAGTGAAAGTACTCTAAAAAATTGAAGTAAGCACATAAATTTGAGCTCACGATTGTCAAATGGAATCAATATAGAAGCTCAAATCCGAAATATAAGGCCACGACTGAAAAGGAAAGGAAAAAGAGAGAGAGAGAGAGAGAGAGAGAGAGAGAGAGAAGGAAGCATATATATACTTGTCCCAGTTGATCTCGGTCTGATCGAAAGCAGGAATCTTGGGTCGGGGAATCTCCGTGGACTCCATCTCTCTCCTTTCTTCCCTAATTTGAAACACCGCAGAGAGATGGAGAGAAGAGAAGAGAGGTTGTTTGAGTTGGTGCTATTGTGTTTCGTTTTCGCTTGATAGAGGCAGGCAAAGTAAGTCGAACCCAAGAAGAGAGGAGAAACGAAAGAGGCTGCATCATCAATCATCATGTTCATGTGTGATCTGAGGAGAGAGTGAAAGACCCAGTCCAGCCTGGCGGCGTATTCATTTATTTAATTGGGATTGGGCAGGCATACCTGATCCAGGTTATATAATCCGCCAATAAGGCCCATATTAAATAAAGCCTATTGGGCCCAATAAGAGAGAGATTTTGTAATTTTCCTTTTTGAAAGTCAACACAACGCTGGAGAGGGGTAATCTCGTCATTTAATAATTTACTTATTTAAAATTCTGTTATGCCCTCGCAGGTGACAGACAGTGCAAGGAGAAGAGTAGGGGTAAGTGTAATGTAATGCCAGAATTATATGCATGGAGAGTAGGTAAAGTGTCAAAACGGGGGAGAAATGAGTACCAACCAGGCCAGATTGTGATTGCTTACTGCATCCTTATTTTATGTCTTTTTCTTATTTTGTTTACTATGCTAATTTATGTATATGCAGTCCTTAGCTCTACTAAACAATTCTAGATTTAGCATTTTTTTTTTTGGTGCGGGGTTGGCATGTATTGCATCTTTTTATGTTTAACAGAACTACGGTAATTTATGCATCAAGTTTCTGAACTGAATAAAATATTATGCAAGCTTTCATTATTATCAGTTCAATTTGTATAATTTTATATTTTCCTGAATTTCATTAGATATAGAATTTAACTCATAAATTTTCTAAATTCGTAAATTTTTAAGTGACGGTGACAACTTAATAATATCACAAAAAAAAATATATTAGAATAAAAAATATATATAACTCTATAATTCTGTTTTTCTGATGTAATAACTTTTTGTTTAAATCATGCTTTGGAGATAAAGAAAAAATGGGAGGTATGTATCAATAATCTTTTTTTCAATTTCCCACCGACAGAGGAAGAGAGGATGGTGAGGGGTGTATTTTTACTTATTTCATTTCTGCTTCGCATCCTCATAAAAGCATATCATAGGTTGCATACATGGGAAAAATGCTAAGTATATTCTTTTTAGTCATCTGCTCATAATTAACCTCAAAGTTCAAATTGAGACAAAAATTACTTTATTATGTAGATGAGAATTTATCCTCATGTAATACAAAAAAATACTAATTCTAAACCCTAAATCCTGAAATGCTAGTAGTGGATTGACTTTCGCTGGCTGGCAGGTGAACATTTGATGGCTATAGAGCACTGCTTGGCGGGCTCACATATTACTAGTGACATTGGAGCACCGTTATTGATGAGATGGTTCTAAAAGGTTGTAAAATTAAGAAAATTATAAATGAAAATAAATAATATAACAAAACTGATAGAATTGACAATTATAAATTACATCATTGGCTAAAAAGTTCATACATAATCATTGTTATCCTGAACAAATGGTGGATTGAAGACTTCCAAATTAACCTAATTTTGTAAAAATCAAACCCTAGTTATTAAAATAGTTAAAAATAAAAATAAATAATATAGCAAAACTGTCATAAATGACAATTATAAATTACATCATTTGCTAAAAATTTCATATCTAGTCATTGTTATCCTCAACAAGCAGTGCATTGAAGACTTCCAAATTAACCTGGTTTTGTAAAAAATAAACCTTGGTTATTAAAATACTGATAGTTTTTCTGATTATTAAAATCAAGAGGTAGAAATTCTGATTCCTAATAAATATTAAAATGAATAAGATTAGAAATTTTTTTAACAAGAATGTGTGTAGTATTAAACAAAAATATGTTGTAGTTCAAAGAAAAGTATATAGTTATTTGCATAAATATATATTTAAGTACATAATGGTAACCTTTATATAACTTTATTTTAGTGACATCCTTTTAAATATGCATTGATGATTTTTTGTATTATCAGAATTTTGAGTCAGGAATCCAACATCATACCTTATAGATTAGTAAATACACTATAAATTAATATTTTATAAAAAAAAAATACTTTCAAAGGATATTTAGAGTTTGTCTTGATATAATATTGTTTTCCATTTCAATCTTTTACCGAGTCGCATTGATTATCGAAAAGCTTGCTTAATTTTAAATTATATTGTTTGTATTTATAAAATATAGTGTGTAGTTTATAGGATGGTCCATTTTGGGGTACTTTAACAGCGCCCATCTTAATTCTGTGTTGTTACATGTGTTGAATTGTTAATTTAACTAACTCGTCTTTTCCTAATTTGCCCTCCCGCATAAATTACCAATCACATAAAAGACCACTGTATTTTTCACTACTAACCTGCAAATAATCAGTTTCTTTTACGTACAAAAACAATTCAAAATATTCAGACAGAATATTGATATTTACAGTTCTCATTTCATAGTAACTGTTTTATTAGGAAACCAGTTATTACAGTTACGGTTACAGTTGTTTTCCTGTCGGTTGAAGAAGGGTATTTTGGGAAATAAACTGGAGGTTGAGGCGTCACTGTTTTGCTGAATAATAAACAATGAAGATGATTGCTTAATTAAAAGGTGATTAATAATAAATAACTCAAGCCAGACAGCACTAGCTAAGAAAGAAAAGAAAAGAAAGCCACATGCTTTCTTTAAGTCCTCTCTCCTAGATCTCAATCCCTTCTCCATTCTCTTTCTCTTCTCACTCCATTCGCTGCATTTCATAGCAGCTTAATTAATTAAGCTAAACAATGGAGGTGGGCAATGGCAGATTCTTATTTGCTCCGGCTGTGGTTTCTCTCACGCTCTTAATTCTTCTATCCAGACCCACTTCCACAGGTCAGTTCAGTTCCACTTTCTCTTTTCTTTTCATTTGGGTATAGTTACAGTGTGATTGGAACTGGATCTTCGGTAGATCGAGCTTTGTCGGTTCCGCTTTCTCGGTGTGTTTGTTTTTGTATTATTTTGAAATGCTTTGTCAGTTCTTAATTTTGCTCCAGTATTGGGAGCAACTGATTATGTGGATTAATCTATATCCTCTAATAGTAAGAGCAATTATAGGGAAATTCCAGATCTGACTATTACTAGCCTATCTACTAAAATAGAAAAATGCCAAATTGATTAACTAACGAATGAGCTTAATTAGTGTACCTAACTAAAAGCTGCAATCATTTTCTGGCCGATAACAATTGCTGACGTACAAATCTAATTTGTCATCTAAATTTTCTTAGATTTACATATTTGATAGTAACTCTCATATCTAGATCTGGCAAATACTTGAACAAAGAATCCAATTTTCATCCATTTCCACTGATAATAAAATAACAAATAATATTTTTCTATTCGAATTTAACAGATGCATATGATGCGCTGGATCCATTTGGAAACATCACAATCAAATGGGACATCATGCAATGGACTCCTGACGGCTACGTCGTGAGTATACGAACATTCACCTTCATTACAACAATATTTCCTCATTCCAACCCTAATTTCCTTTTTCTTTTTTTTTCCTTTCAGGCGACAGTAACGATGTTCAACTTCCAACAATACAGACACATCGGCGCGCCAGGCTGGCAGTTGGGCTGGACCTGGGCCAAGAAGGAAGTGATCTGGTCCATGGTCGGGGCCCAAACAACCGAACAAGGCGACTGCTCCAAATTCAAAGGGAACACTCCGCATTGTTGCAAAAAGGACCCTACAATTGTCGACTTATTACCCGGAACCCCTTACAACATGCAGATCGCCAACTGTTGCAAAGCTGGCGTGATTAATTCGTTCAATCAGGACCCTTCTAATGCCGCCAGCTCATTCCAGGTTGGTTTGAATTTCTCACTTTGGCCCCTTAAGAAGTTGAAATTACGATTTGGTCCGTTATTTAATGAAATTTTTAATTTTTTTGTTTTTAGGTGAGTGTGGGTTTGGCGGGGACGACAAATAAGACGGTAAAAGTGCCGAAGAATTTTACGCTAAGGGCCCCTGGACCGGGTTATACATGTGGCAGGGCTATTATCGTAAAACCCACCAAGTTTGTTTCTCAGGATGGAAGAAGAACTACTCAGGCTCTCAGTGCGTGATAATAATAATAATTTATGTGATAATAATTTATAATAATGCTAATAATTAACGATGGTAATTAATAATGTAGTGACATGGAATGTGACGTGTACATATTCGCAATTCTTGGCGCAAAAGACGCCAACATGCTGTGTTTCTCTCTCCTCTTTTTACAACGACACGATCGTAAATTGCCCGACCTGTTCTTGCGGCTGTCAGAACAACGCCACCAATCCTGGAAGCTGTGTCGAGTAATTATTTCCCTTTCTCTCTCTAAATTAATCTTATTTTCCTATTTAAAAAATAAAATAACATTATTTTTTATATAACAGGGGAGATTCGCCGTATTTACAACAAGCAATTAATGGCGGCGCGAATAAATACAACACAAATCCTTTAGTACAATGCACGTCTCACATGTGTCCAATCAGAATCCATTGGCACGTGAAGTTGAATTATAAAGATTACTGGAGAGTCAAAATCACGGTTACCAATTTCAATTACCGCATGAATTACACGCAGTGGAATTTGGTCGTGCAGCATCCTAATTTCGATAATATCACCACTGTGTTTAGTTTTAATTACAAGTCTCTCAATCCATACGGAAATAAAATCAGTAAGTCAATTACTTCTCTTCTTTTAAGGGATATTTGCAAAAAAGGCCTTGCATTTTAAAAATTTTAAAATTTAGTCCCTCCTATCAGTTTATGTTGAACACCAAGTAACTCGGTTTAATTACTTCGAACTTATATTTGTTAATAAATTAATATTTTTGAACCCTCCTTCCTTCCCCCTAAATGAAAAAAGAGTATAAATGGGACTAAATTTTGAACATTTTTGTCAATTAGTATAATGCAGGGGCTATTTTGCAAAATTCCCTTGTTTTAATGAGAAGAAAAAAGATAAAACTAACAATTTATTAATTTATTAGATGATACGGCGATGTTGTGGGGAGTGAAATTCTACAACGATCTGCTGATGCAGGCGGGGCCGTTGGGAAACGCGCAGTCCGAATTATTGTTCCAAAAGGACTCGAACACGTTCACTTTTGAAAAAGGATGGGCCTTTCCGCGAAGAGTTTATTTCAACGGGGATAATTGCGTAATGCCGCCTCCTGACGCGTATCCCTGGCTGCCCAACGGGGCCCACTCGTCAGTCCGGCCCAAATTTGTTTTGATGGTTTCTGTTTTGTTGGCTTTCTTCTTTATGGTTTGAGATGAATTATTTTTTGATGGTTAATTATAAAAAAGGGGATGGGTGGGAGTGGTATTGTACTTGTAATGTACTGTACTGTACGGCCTTATTGTATTTATTGTTTTCTTTTTTGAATTGTTGTTATATAGATAGTTTTTTTTATGGTGGTGTTGGATTTATTAGGGGAATCAGATTTTTCAAGATTTTGAGCCTATGATGTACCAAATTTGTAGCTTATTTATTTATTTTTATGACTGGTGTTGTTTGGTTTGGAATGGAGATTATGTAATATAATGTTCATTACATCACACAAGGTTTATAAATGAAAAAAAAGAAACCTTTTAATTTATGTTCTGCGTGCCATATTATCTTGTTGGTTTCTTTTTTTCTTCGTTCTATGCGCTAATATATATATAATAAATTATAAATACATGATTCTAAAGCAGTAAAGTTTAATACATGAAACACTCATTGAGGCAACATTTTCCTTGATTCAAATAAATGGTAATGTTCCATTACACAAGCACAATCTCCAGCTTTCTAATCCAATAAAAATAATAATAATCCGACATGATTTAGTCCAATCAAACAAAAAAATAACATGTAGATTCAGAACAAATTTCTGTTCCTCGATACAAATTGAGGGCAAAATTAAAATCATAAAATTCACCTAAAACAGGCTAAATCAATTCATACTCATATTATCACTTAGCTTGCTTATTGCGCGCATATAAATACGCAACAAGAGCCGAAATTGCCACAGCAGTAAACGAAGCGAACCCATACTTGAACTCATTGCTTGAAAAGAAACTGGATTCTTTCCTAAACACCTCCATTTCCGGAATGGAGGTGTCCAGTTCCCCAATGCAGAAATCCTTCATGAGCTCTTTCGCGTCTCTGCTGTGTCCTGCGTCTTCAAATTCTTCAGTCGCGTCCTTTCCTTCATTCATGTACAAAATGTTTGTTTAGAAGGGAATTATGTAAAGAAAAGGGGGTAACTAAAAGGAGTAAAAGTATTATTCATTATTTTGTTTAGGTACCGGTTGCTGAAATGAGAACATCGCCGCCTCCTGGATGCTCATCCAAATAAGATGATACATCATACACCTGAAAAAAGGAAAAATAGATCTGAATTAGAGGGCTGATAAGGTGTTCGATTGAAATGATTGTAAGAACCAAAGTGAGTGAGTTGTAAGCTCGATTAGGAATAGTCAGGCTACAGCAGTCACATCAATTACAACATTAAAGGAAAGGGTATATGATATGATATGAGAGAGAGAGAGAGAGAGAGAGAGAGAGAGACCTTGCCGTCGACGACGATCCAGCAGTCGTCGTCGGAGTTGTGCTCCGACACTTCCTTCATGGAGTATAGCTTCTCTATGATAGGCATCTTCCAACTCTCTCTCGCTCACTTTCTTTCCTTTCGAAGAGAGAGTGTGTAAGTAAACACTATTAATGGCGGCCTCCTCTCCTCTCTTCTCAGTTCTCACGCAAAGCCGAAGGAAGGAAGTCAAGAGAGTCACACCGAACCAACCGACGACCCGCAACCTTTGCTTTGCTGGACCTTTTCTCTCTTTTTTGTAGAGTATGAAGAGATGGACCTTTTTATTAACTTTGGTCCTGAATCATATCTTACTTGATGGACCTCACATGGTCAAAATGTGCATGCTAGATCAGAACTTCGATTAGCCTACGGGCTTCAGAACAAAAATAAATAAAATAATAACTGGGATTAATAGGCCCACAATAAGATTGGGTCTATCAATTAAAGCTTAGATTAGTTCAGAAAATTTCTTTGAACTAGGCTTAACACCCAACCAGGCCCAACATATTTCCATATTTACGAGAAGAAAACACCTAATATCTAACTCTTCATCATATTTTAGATTAGAATACAAAATTTATAAAACTAAATACACTTGTATCACATTGGACATGAAATATCTAACCATACCATACCATACCATATCAGATTAGATTGTGCAACAAAAGAAATGAGGGGAGGGGACAAGAAAGAAGTGAGTGGAGATTCGAATAAGACTGGAAGCACCACGTGTAGATCTGTACTGGACAGTCTTCATCTTTTTCCAATGCCTTGAGCTGTACGGACTCCCCACTTTTGTACGGACGTTCAGTAGTGCTCCGAGACCTGGAAAATGCCTCACACTTTCATCACTCCCTGCAAACGGGTCCCGCTTTTGTTTCGGTCAATGATAATTAGACACGATTTGGGCTTTCCTTTTCATGTATTTTTTATTTTTTCCTGAATACTTGCTTGAGGTATTGGGTTTTTATTCTCTCCGGTTTTAAGTGAAACGGAGCTGTCCATAATCAGTGTATGTTTCGCTCTGACATGATTGTTTGTCTATGAATATGGAAGCAAGATGTGTGAGTAGTCAGTCTTTTATCTTGTTTCATCACCCTTTAGGTAAGGCGACTTCCACCTAATTTTGCATCAGTTTTAATTTTAAATATTTATTAGGATAATGCTTGAGGTTCGCGGCTAATATTTCAATTTTAATAATTATTTCAATATAATAATGTATAATTTGTAATTATGAAAATTCAAAATTTTAATTTGTAAATCCACAGTGCATAAATAATACATGATAATTCAAAATTATTATTTTTTATTTTCTTATGTCATTATGTCTTGACATATTATATTAGAAAAATAAATTAACTATTAATCAGATTTAGATTATTTAGATCGGAAAAAATAAAATGCAAGATAATTTATTTCGAAGATTTTAGTTGAAACTACATAAGATTAAATAATAGATGATTAACTTCAAAAAAATAAAAAATAATACTTATATTTAATATTATATCTATGGAAAAAATATGTATACTACATAGGAAAAGGTAACATTACTCATTTTCTTCAAAAAATTATCACCGCCATTTTTCTTATTTCTTTTAAATGTTAAAATGGTATGGATTACACATATGTTATTACGAAACCCGTAATACATTAAATAATATAATATAGTTTTCAATATTCTGAAATTTTGCTTGAGATGATAGTTCTCACATAACGGAGGCATATAACACTGAACATTAATCTAACTAATAATGTGATATTATGATAATAATTTAAATTAAAAGCTAAGATTTGATTAAAAAAATTATTTGACGGCGGAGAGAAAATTGATAATAGTACTCTTGAGAATTTTCAAAGAGGGATTAAAGAATATGATATGAGTAAATGAGCTTATCATTTTATTACATGTTCTTTTATATATTTTATATTTACATATTTTATGAAGAAAAAATGAAATTGAAATCATAACAATATGTCTTTATGTGATATTATGGTAATGATTTAAATGAAAAATTAAAATTTCAAAAAAATTTGATCTAACGGATGAGATAAAATTAACAATAGGTTTCTTTAGAATGCCCAAAGAGAGATAAAAATAAGGTATATGATATAAGTTAATAAGCATATCATTTTTATAAATCTTCATTCATATAGTCTATATTCACATATTTTAGAGAAAAAAAAAAAAAATTTGGGACCATAACAGTATGAAACTCAAAATAAAGAGAAAAATTCCAAAAAAATTATATTTGATGATTTTAACATGAGAAATAAAATATTTCATTAAGAATTATAATTTTTTAAAGAAGAAAAGAAAAATTATTTATATCTTAATGAGTAAACTCTTCATTAACACTTAATATATGTAATATTGTGGTAATAATTTAAATGAAATCTAAGATTAAAAAAAATTGATCTAATGACCGAGATAAAATTGACAATATGTCTCTTGAGATACGCAAAGAGAGATTAAAAATAATGTACAAGATATAGGTTAATGAGTATATCATTTTTGTACATCTTATTTTATATAGTTTATATTCATATATTTTAGCAAGAAAATAAAATTGAAACGCATAACAATATGGAACTCAAAATAAAGAAAAAATTCCAACAAATCTATATTTGACGATTTTAACATTAGAAATAAAATATTTCATTAAAAATTATAATTTTTTAAAGAAGAAAAGAAAAATTATTTCTATTTTAATGATTGAACTTTTCATTAACTATTGGTATTAATAATTGAACATAACTTTGGACAATGATTCATTGAAATCATCTGATTAAGATTTGATGGTCACAAAAAAACACACAACGGTTCTCACTAAATCGGATATGGAACATAAAACACTAATTTAACTAATCATATGCTTATGTTTTAATAACCACATAAATATTGTCATAAAAAATCAATAAATTGGAGAAAATGAATGGCTACGATTCGACCAAAAAATTGATCTATCGGTCGAGATAAAAGTGATGATGTGATATTTTGAGAAAGCTCAAAAGTAGATTAAAAATAAAGGATGGGGGTTAATTGTGTCAAAAAATGCTCATATTCAAGAATATTTTTCATATGTTTTTTGGTCCTTTTATATATATATATATATAATACAATTCTCAACCAAATTACCAATGCTGTCATCACTAGCGGATCCAAATAGAGATTAGAGGTGGCACAAATTCGATCTCAAGGAGTTTACACAACATGATCTTTTTTTTTAAATGATCTTAAAGCGTCAATTGTGCTGAACTAGGAATGGACTCTGGTATCTATCTATTTAACTGCATTTTCTATTAAAGATTTTAAGATATTACTGATCAGTCCATTTTACATTTGAAAGGAGGATTTTAAGCGTTCCCCGAAATTCCTCAAAAAAAAATAAAATAAAATTATCACTCCTCTTCCATTTCGTTTCGGGCTATTCTGTTACGCACACCAAGAAGGCCCCTCTAATTCTTTGGAGATTTATATATAGCTAGGGTTATATATATTTGTTTATTTATCCTGCCGTCTGCCCCTCCAAAATATTTCCAATTTTTGATCTGTAGTTATATGTTTTTTTGAATTGTTTATTGTGCAGTTATTTGAATTATGCCTACGTAGATTTTGGTTAAGATCTACGCAAGACAACGACACAATTTGTCACTCCTCGATCAAGATCCCCTCAAAGAATTGTTAACTTGTTATTTAGATTAATTTATGTAACAAACCTAGATTTATTTTGAAACGAAACAATGAAAGAGAAACAAGAAAAGAAATCAGGGTTGTGGTTCTCACCAGCAATTGCCTCCGCTCCGTTCGAGAACCATTAGTAAAAGGAAAAGTATGGTTTGTGAGTTTTCCGATGAAATATTATATGCACAATTCTTGAAATAATTGGAGGGAACACTGAGTAATTTTTTTTTTGATAAAAAAAGATAAAATGTATTTTTGTAGTTGCAGTACTAACAATTATCAACATTCATGATATTTGATTGGATACCATCCTACTTTCTTTGTTACATTGGCAATATTGTTGATTAATTATTTCAAACAAATAAGATAGAAGTTACTCTAAATTTTTTTGAATTTTTTCGACAATTTCTTTATTATTACTTTTAAAAGATAAATAATTGTTTTAGCATACGTAAAATACTTTTAGAATTAGTGTAATGTATATTATTGAAAAGTTACTTATTCAAATCTTTGCTTACATTTGTTTGAAATTCTAATTTCCTAATGTATTTTTTCTAAATATTCAAATTCACCCATTTTCCTAAAACTGCATTGAAGCAATTTAACATATTTCTATAATCGTTAATTTTTTTAAATAATTGGTTGTCCATTTCAAATACTAATCGCTAAAAATATCTTCTGCATCCTATCTTATTTAATACTTTTATATGTTCTAACCACAAAAACCTTATAAACAAGACAAGACTGCGTATAAAAAGATAAAATTTCTAAATATGCTGAAACCACATAAAAGAAAAGGTATATTCTCCCCAAAGAGTGTATAACACAACTTACATATATGAACTGAAACGTAGCATCCTCTCACTGGACAGTCGACACGTATTACAAGGACAGGACATGAACAGTCAACACCCCCTTGGCCCTTGCCTTCTTTCTTGCTTTCTTTCTTCCTCTTTAGACCTAGCCTGGTAGGTTTACTTAGTTGAGGCTTGAGGGAGAAAGATTATTCATTATATTAAATAAATAAAAGAAAGGAAAAGTAAAGGTAATTAATAAAGTAAAGAAATGGTTAGGGGAAAAGTGGTATTGAAGAGAATAGAGAACAAGATAAACAGGCAAGTGAGTTTTTCAAAGAGGAGAAATGGTTTGTTGAAGAAGGCGTATGAGTTATCCTTGCTCTGTGATGTTGACGTCGCCCTCATTATCTTCTCCACCCATGGCAAGCTCTATGAGTTCTGCAGCTCCTCTAGGTTAATTAGATCTCTCTTTCTCTCTAGATCTCTCTTAATTGTGTGTAAATGTAAAGCCATCAGGATTAGTTCAGAACTAGAGTAGACAAATTAACTACACTTTGTGATATACAAAAGAAATAATATTTGTGCAGCTATTTGAGATGATTAATTAGGACCCAATTGACTATAGATCTGCAGCCTTCATAATATAAATCTTTCTAGCTTCTTGCATTGAACTGCTTGATTTTGTCCCAAGCTAATCTTTTAGATATTGTATGTTTACATTATGTGCTATTAGCATTGGATTATATGAGACAACATTTGCAAATAAATATAGAAAGGTTAACAAATGATTGTTATGTATGCCTCGATATCTCACCATATTATATTTCCTTTTTGGTAATGATATTTAGGAAATATTAGGAGAAGGAAATAAATATTTAGGAAGTATTTGGAGTATGGAAGGAGGTGGCTTATTTCCATATTTGTATCGTCAGTTTAGGTTATTTTCATATTGTATTTTTAATTTAGACAGTTTATATTTTGGTAATTAGTCATGGCTCTCTCCTATATAAAGAGCCATTTAGCTATTGTAATAGTATCTAAATTCTTACAATGTAGTCTCTCAATTGAATAAACGTTTTCGCCCTTCTTCTCTAATTATTTCTCTCATGAGTTTTCTTGTTCTACATCCACATTCTCCCTATTACCCTAACAAATTGGTACCAGAGCTATGTTACGACAATCTTTGTGCTTCCGTAAGTCAAGTATACCGTCTTGTTCTATCATGAATTCAAGTGCGGTTATGTCGACTAAATCTGATACTGAGAAATATGATAGCATGACGAATTTTGGGCGACCGAAGGAGATGAAGGTCTATGTTAGAGAGATGATGGATGATAGAGCCATTTCGACAATTCAGCTTTATTTAAGCAACTCGACTCTTGAAGAAATTTTCATGGAGGCTACATCAGTTGGCGCATGGAAGAAGTTAGAAGACATCTACATGAAAAAATTAGTTATCAACTGGTTATGTTTGAAGCAGCGATTCCACTCTTTGAAGATGGCAGAAGGTATGCTAGTTAAGGTCCATATTTTGGGAAATATCAGTTTCTTTAATAATGTGGAGCCAATAGATAATAAGATGGATGAAGATGATAAAATCGTGGTGTTCTTGTACATGCTGCATATGTTTCATACCAGAGAATCACTTGCCATTAATGATGTCAAGAGTAACTTATTAGTCAAGTCTGGCATCGACTATAACTTGCCCATGGCCGAAAGTAGTCATCAAGAGATCGGGTTGTTTGTGGAGAGAAGAAGACCTAAGGAGAGAGATGCAACATTAGAGAAGACTCATTCGCAATTCAAGTACAAAAACCTAATGAGCAACTATTGCAAGAAGACGGGACACCTTAAGGCCGACTGTTACAAGCTCAAAGAGAAGCAGGAGGCAGATAACGGTGTTCTATCGGAAGAAGCTCACGAGACTAAATTCGGTAAGGTTGAGGTACTTTTTGTGGCAAATGAGAAGGAGAGATTTGAGAAGAATTGGGTGGGTTCGGGTAATTCAAATCAGATGATCCCGAATCGAGAGTGGTTCACCACATATGAGGCGTCTAGTAGAGATGTTCTTTTGGGAGACGATCATCTATAATGTGTTGCCGGTGTTGGCACGCTTGAGATCAAGATGCAGGACATGATTGTCCATTTGATCAAGATGCAGGACGAGGTTGTCCATTTGATCTCATTAGACGTTCTCGGAGATATCGGTTGTAAGTTCCGATGTGAAGATGGAGTCCTCAAGGTATCTAGATGGGCTCTTACATCGATGAAGGCTAGAATGACTGGTGTGTTATATATTCTGGAAGTCCAGAGTACCGGAAAGTTATTTCGGGAAGTTGGCGCAGTTTTAGGCTCGTTCGTCGTCACCTTCTCTGCCTCAGTTAGAAGGTCAGAGTTTATGATTGGATGCGGGATGACAATTTTGAGTACGAGGGATCTACTGTGTGGCCAGAATATCGGTGTGTTATATTCTTGGAAGTCCAGAGTACCGAAAAGTTATTTCGGGAAGTTGGCGCAGTTTTAGGCTCGTTCATCGTCGCCTTCTCTACCTCAGTTAGAAGGTCAGGGTTTACGATTGGATGCGGGGTGACAATTTTGAGCACGAGGGATCTACTGCGTGGCCAGAATACCAGAAAGCATGAGTTGTGAAGATTTCGTTTGTGGCAAACGGAGGAGACTCAGCTCTAGTAAAGCCGTTCATCGCACGAAGGAAATTTTGGACGATATCTATTTAGATTTGTGGGGACAAATTTGTGATCCTTTTATAAGGATTGTTCAGCACTAAATGGTTGTTTGCTCTCGACAACAGAATGGCGTGGCTGATCGAAAACTACTCAAGAAGGCTTGGTGCGTGTTTTATTTTTATTGGGGCGGACTCAGGCGAGGAGTTCTGGAATACTGCTTGGTGGTATTTGGATATCCCGTTTATGAACAAGTCATTAAATGGATACTTGAGTATGAGGAGAAGAAATATATTCTTCTTGGGATATGCTTCAGGTGTAATGGCATATCATTTGTGGTGTCCTGTTACGGAACTACTTGTTTTGAGAGACGTGGCTTTTGATCCGGTTATGTTACGGGTAAGGGAGCGATTGTCTGATCTGGCTTTTGAGGATGGTGAGACGATCACGAAGAAGGTGGAGTTTGCTATTCCCGATCAACAAGGTAAAGTTACTAAACGTAACTTGAAGCATTGTGTTGACTCTCACTTTGGAGGATGGTGTATCGATTAAGGAGAGTCAAGAAGGGCAACGGCCTTATGCTTTGCCTCATGTGGAGCGGCAAAGTGGCTTGCTGCATTAAGGTGGAGCTCATTTTGGATAGTCGTTTTTACGGCCGTGTATCAAGGATGAGATTTCGAGTCAAGGTGGAGATTGTTATGTATGCCTCGATATCTCACCATATTATATTTCCTTTTTGGTAATGATATTTAGGAAATATTAGGAGAAGGAAATAAATATTTAGGAAGTATTTGGAGGATGGAAGGAGGTGGCTTATTTCCATATTTGTATCGTCAGTTTAGGTTATTTTCATATTGTATTTTTAATTTAGACAGTTTATATTTTGGTAATTAGTAATGGCTCTCTCCTATATAAAGAGTCATTTAGCTATTGTAATAGTATCCCAATTCTTACAATGTAGTCCTCAATTGAATAAACGTTTTCGCTCTTCTTCTCTAATTATTTCTCTCATGAGTTTTCTTGTTTTACATCCACATTCTCCCCATTATCCTAACAATGATATTTCAACTCAATTAATTGACTTGATGGTTTTGTTCCATTCATCTTTGTAATTTGTTTTGGTTGGTTTGGCTTTCTTTTTCAATCTCTTCATTACAGCATTCAGAATACATTGGAGAGGTACAAGAAATACATGTGTACAACATCAACTCCGGAATTTCCTTCTGACGATCCGACCTCAGTAAGATAGCATACATGTTAATAGAAGCTCAACCGTTTGGTTAATGATTATGCTAATTCGAAAAATCTTTTAACTGTGCTTATTTCCCACTCTAAAACACTTTATATTTTGATCATTTGAAAAATGTAATTTGTTAACATTGTTGGATATATTACATTAATGCTATATATTTCAATTATTTGGTATTGAGCACAACAACTATGAGGAGTACTTGAGACTGAAGGCGCGAGTAGAAATTCTTCAGAGCTCTCAGAGGTGTAGGCTTAGTATTTTCCTACTTATTTTCGACTTCTGAGACATACCAAAGCATCTTCGGATTTTTGTAATTCGTGTTGATCTTCTCATGAGATTTTTTTTTTTGTAGAAATCTTCTGGGGGAAGATCTGAATCAATTGAGCACAAATGAACTCGATCAACTCGAGAGTCAGATAAACAAGTCATTAAGACTAATCAGATCAAAGAAGGTCATTCACACAATTTTAAGCATTTCTTTGTCTCTTAAAGGGGAGATTCAAGATTATGGTCTTTCATTTAATAACTATAATTTATTTTGAAATTCTTTTTTGAGGGAAGCAAAGGGTCAGCCCTTGAATCAAATTGTTCTGAAGTTTAACTATTTATGCCAAAATTTTCATGCCTTAGAGATTAATTCAACCCTTAATGCACTCATACACTACTTCTAAGTACAAAAATACAAATTCTCAAATATCTTTTTCTATTGTTGTAGACGCAAACTCTGCTCGATCAATTATATGACCTTACAAGAAAGGTATGTATATATAATTAACTCTCTTACTATTTGCACGATCGATCATCTTTGTAACGTCAAATTATGTGTAGCAAAAAAATTTCAAATGCAGGAACAAATGCTACAAGAGTCAAACCACGCTTTGAGAAAGAGGGTAAATCTTTCTGCGGAGTCTATGCATTTTAGAGTTTTAGTCATCAATTTGCTTACTTTATTTCTTTTTTTTTAATTGTATAGGGTATTTCATTTTTTGATATATAATCATATATATTACTTTGAAAATATATAATTCTTGACATGATAATTCACTAAAAAAATGATTATTAACTACAAATTTATTTTGTAATGTTGGTTTCAGATACAAGAATTTACGAGAGAAGATGTTAGTCGCAACACGTCAAATGATCAAATAAGATCTCCACAACAAGATGATGAACTCTTTCGATCATCGGGACGTGAAACTTCTCTTCAAATCAGGTTCATTTTCTACTTAAATCCTTTTTCTTCTATTTATTTTAAGATAAATTTACAAACCTTCCCTTTTAGAACAATGTTTTCATATAGGGCACATTTACTTTTTTGACTTCAAACTGAGGTTACTTAACTATGTGAAATAACCTGAGTTAGACTAATAAACAATAAATTAAGCCTCTATAGATTGATGTTTTTAAAGCAGTGGTAGATTACATGTTTGAATGAGTATTTGTTAATGGTAAGAAGAATTGTTGTCTTTCATTAATACTCTTTATATCAATGGGAAATGATTTGCTTTAAAATGTGTGGTAATGTAGGGGCTTAATTGCAAATTTCTCGTTATGCATGTATGAAGTAAGAATTTCGTGATTCATTTTGTTGTCAAATTTGTTTTTGTTTTTCCTTTTCTTTATCTAGGTTCCAACAAATAACAAGCAACACTGATATGCCATCAAACAGTTGTGTATATCCGCCGACATGGGCTTGATGAATCATATGCTTCGATTTCAATATATATATATAAAGACTACTGAATTCTGAAAATGAACTAAATATGAAAGAATTCTGAAAATGAACTAAATATGAAAGAGAATTCACTTCACTTCCTTCCTGCTAAAATAAACTCATTCTAGAACAAACTTGTTTTTATACCCATTAATATGATCAGAAAATAAACGATAAAGAATGAGTGTATATATGTACTGTCAATTTAGTACACGATTGCTTGAATTTAAGACTGCATGTATTGTATTTGTATGTTCGTGTCGACGCATTCTCATTTTTGGAATAATTTTTACTGTATGAGAACATGGGCTCTCTTTTTTCTCTTCAATTGATTGACAGACAAAAAGAGTTAATTCATGGATGATGAAAAGAGGATTCTATGGAATGTGTGGACAAGAGAAATAATAAAAAGAAAAAGATATAAATTTGAGATTTTATTTGAAAAAAAAAAAAGAACTTAATTTGCTTAATTGGGAAAGTAGTCCAGTAGACTACATTTCACTTTCAGTACAGTTAAATATGTATATAATTCATAGTTGGTCAATTCATGAATAATTCACATATTAAATACGTATTTTCCGAATAATTCAAAAAATGCGAAATTCGCGTCTCCATTTCAATAATTCGCATTCATTCACGAATTTTTGACAAGAGAAAAATTCGACCCGAATTTTACGAATTTTTATCAAATAATAATATTTTTTCAATTATTTCTAAATAAAAAATTTGTATTTACATAATTTATAGACTGAATTATTCCGAACAATTAGCCGAATTGATAAATTATTACCGTCTCAATTTTATTTGATTAAATATTTGACTGACTTAGAAAACGTTCAATACGAATTATACATGAACGTATCGCGAATCGAATTATTCACGTATTACGAATGACTAACTATGGTATATATACAGCATCCTTGTTGGCTAAAGTTTTTTTTTTGAAAAAAACATTATTGATAGAACTATAATTAATGAAAACTAAACGACACAATGACACTATTTAGTAGAGAATTACTCGAAAAAGTATTTAGTTGAGAAAATGGACTATAAAAATCAACTATGATGTAACATAGGTTGTCATGAATAGAGAAAATGCATAAAAAGGTTCCTTCCTTTTGTTGGGGCATCGCAACATGAAAGAGGAGATGTCATTTGATTCGAAAAGCATTTATGCGTGGACTCAAGCTCGTACTCCTCTGCTGTGCATGGACCGTCCGATTTAATTTGAATCTCCTGCTCACATCGATTTATTATCATCTTCCTCTTTCTGTCCTGCCACCAGATATTTCTTACTGCATATTATATTACATTAAGCCATTTAAAAAGTAAATACTAGAATATATAGTTAGTGCAGTGGGGAATAGACAGGTCATTCATTATATATCGATTTAGAATAGGTATGTGATGTGATTGGATCTAATCATAATTAGATCCGACAAAGCACGTTTGTTGGCCACATTTTCATTTTCTCTGATAATGAATAATGTGCAGCATAGGGCCGAATGGGCCACAAAAACAGAGCGGAACAGTAAATCGACGGATGAGATCCATCAACGGTGGAGATATGCAGTCGTAGTGATGTTGAATAATATATATAATACCAGTCCGTCCTTATTGCTGGCAGAATTACTCACTATGGTATGGTATGGTAAGATGCAATGGGTCCGTAGCCGTAGGGGTCGGACCCGAGTGACGTTTCCATTTGTATGGGCCTGAGCCTGACCCGACAAACCTTGGCTTGTCTTCCAAACCTCGGACTCCGTGATTGTGCTTTCTTCTTGCCCTTTTTTGGACTTCTGTTCTTTACTTGTTTTTCTATGTATTTCAGATTGTAGTAGTAGTGATAAACAGATAGATCCTGTTTAATCATCAAGCAACAAAATTTTAATTTTTAACCCAAGTAATGAGTTCGTTGCCTACCAATAGTTACTACTACTAGTCACTCGTCTTTGTATAACAAAAATAAAGGAAGTGTGTAATTATGACGGTTAAATCACTTTATGTCAATTCGGCCAACTGTCAATCTTTAACTGATCCTCGTTGAGTTATATGTATTATTTTTGTGTGCTTATATGTTATTATTGCGTTTTACGTTATTTTGTAGTTTTATATGCTGTTTTTTTTAATTTATATATACTATTTTCAAAATATATATTTCATATACTATTTTTCTATTTAAAATACTATTTTTGTGGTTTTATATACTGTGCTGGTTTTCTATTGTATGTATTAGTAATATATGTTTTTTAAATATTTTGTTTACTTTATATGTATTATTCACAAAAAATAGATTTTATATACGATTTATTTGGATCATGTGCTCTTTCTTTTCTATATATATTGTTTCGCTGTAAAAAGAAAAATATTAGAGTGCACTAGAACTAGAAGTACTCAGTGATTTATCATGTCCCAAGAAATAGTATCAGAAACATGTTACAATTAAGTTAACATTTTTTTATTTTTTTTATACGAAAATAATATTTATATAGCATATTTAATAATAATAATAGTAGTATTAATAATAATTATAATAATAAATTATAATAATAATAAGGGAAATTTATCAAAAACCCCCTAACTTTTCTCAATATTATGAAAAACCCCCTATATTTTTAGATTCTCTCTTTTAGTCCCTATAAAGTAGTTTGCATTTTTTTTACCCCCTAGAGGGGTTAAATCTAACATATAAGTAGTTAATTATTTTTATTGACCAAAATGCCCCTCCTTTTTATATTCAATTTTAAGATATAATTAATAGATAACTAATAAATAAATAATACATAATTAACATAATTAAAATATAATAAATAATAAAAAAATCGTAAATAATTAACATAATTAAAATATAATCATATATAACTAAAAAATAATTAGGTAAAATATTACTTTCTTATTCTTGCGTAAATATTATATTTTTTTGTGTAAAAATATTATTCTCTCATTTTTTATTTTTATGATTTTATTTATTTATTGCTAATTTTATATTTATATTTCATGTAAAACATTCTTTTTATACTTTTTATGACTTTGTATTATGTAAAATGTTTATTATTTTATCTAAATTTTTATTTTATTTTATCTAACAATGCTATTTTTCCTTTAATTTACTTTTTTTTATGATTTTATTTACTTTTTCAATTCCCATATATAAAATATCATTTTTTATTTATTATCTTGTTGTGTAGAAATTTAATTATAAAAATTATTTTAAAAAGGGCATTTTGGTCCATATAAAAGTTGAGATGGATGGAATGTTATATTTAACCTAGTTGGGGGTAAAAGAAAAATTCAATATGCTTTATAGGGACTAAAAGAGAGAATCTAAAAATATAGGATGTTTTTGATAATATTGAGAAAAGATAGGGGGTTTTTGATAAATTTCCCTAATAATAATAATAATAATAATAATAATAATAATAATTATTATTATTATTATTATTATTATTAAGTTGAATGGATTGGGCGACACGAGCTAAAAGTAAAAAGTGGATTAGTGCTTAGGAATGAAACGTGAAGTGGGAAAAGAAGAACGTGGTACGAGGAGGATCATTCATCTATTAATATCACCATCAGCATTATATTAGAAAAAGTCCAAAATGAAAACAACCTTTTTAATGATAAGGAATTCAACTAATTGAAATAACACACACGCTGTGATGATGTGATTTGGGTTCCTTTCATTGGTTCTATCCATAGCATTATATTGGATCCTTGCCTCCTAATCGTACTGATCAGTATGTAATCTCTCCATTTTTCGCCCAACACATCATGACTATTTCATATGTACTACTTTCAAAACAGTAGGAACTTAAGAAAGTATTCTTGAATGAAATCAAGTTAAGAGAAAAGTAAAAGAAATTGTAAATTTTTGTATATTTTAAGATGGAGGGAGGAATAATTGTTAATGACATAATATGATCGAGTTTAATAGAGTTATAAAAAAGTTGTAGTTTTGTTTTCTTATTTTTATTTTTATTTTTATTTGGAGGTGTGATGACTGTATGTAAATACGAACGTTTTATTTTCATAAAATAAGCGACAATAGATGATCGTCTATTACGTATGCTAAAAAAGGAATTTTTTTTTTTTGCATATATCAACATGGTAATAATTAGAGTATTTTCAAGAAAACTATAAATTTAAATATTCTGCTTGCATATCCTATACAACAAATGTTATTCTGTCAAAAACTTGAAATTGTGCATTTTATAAATATTCATCTTCATATACTACGATTTCCAGGGAAGAATAAATTGCTTAGTTTTGCACATGTGGGCTTCATTAATGGGTCTTAATTCTTAAAAGTTGAATTTTCTGCAATTGTATTAGCATTTTAAAAATGAGACCGAGAAATATTTAAAAATTGCATAATTTAAATTTATTAGTCTTCCATTATGAGAGATTATTTTATTTAATGATGTATTTGGCATTCATTTATCAGCATTTATAAAACAAGGTTCTCATAAAAATTGGAAACACATCATTTTTTGTATTTACTAGATTACAAAATGGGATTAATTATGGGAGCAGTAAAAACAGTTGATTTTGCACTAGTACAGATGTTTGATTAATGATATTTTTTGGGGAAAAGATTGAAAGAACGAATATTTTACTCACTAGTCTTCAAATGGTACGATTTTGATCAGTACATACAATTGATTATCTTACAACTTAATATAAGAAAATTGGGTCTAGTAGTTAGGCGTGACCGTGTGAGCAATAATAACTCAAACCATAAAAGTGAGTACAAAAGAGTAAAGCTTTCTATTTTTTCCTACTACTAAAAAAATCTAACTCATAGAACCAAATTTGGTAGAAAAAAAGAAATTAAAAAGGTAAGAAGTGTAGGGCATGGTTGCCGTTCCATGGACGGAAATGGAATGGACTCAACCCAAACAAGCTACATCTTATTATAATAATAATAATAATAATAATAATAATAATAATAATAATAATAATATTTATCAGTGGTTGCCTGTTGGATTGCTTTATATATCAATTCAATGTGGACAGCACCCAAAAACGGGAGGCAGCCCAATGGCAGCCCTGGTAATTACTTCCATCTTCGAAGGGCAATTCTATTCTATTCTATCCCCTGTGTTAAATAAATAATGAAGGTAAACGCAAGCAAGCAAACACAATATATTTGGCGCGCCGTCATCAAAAGATAAGTTGGTATACTAATGGGATGATCAGTCAGTCAATTGGGTTAGAGTTAGAGTTAGTGTTAGTTGGAGTTGGGCTATTCTATTATTTTCCATTCTTTCTTTATTTGTAATCTTTCCTTCGTACGGAAAAGCAGCTATGCAAATAAAAATATAAATAAATAAAAAGAAAATGTTTTGTTCGTACGAGGTGGTGTGACTCCGGGCCCCACCCTCACATCAGCCAATCACAACTCGACAGCACAATGTCCGGAAACCACCCCGGTTTTCCAAAGCTGTTTTGCTCCCCGATCCAGTCCGATTTCCGGTTTTTCCTTTTCTTTTATGGTCTTTATATATTTCTTCTCTCTTTGGTTCAATTTACCATTTCTGGTATTTCCATTTCTTCTTTTGGAAAGAGAGAGAGAGGGGGAAGAGAAGAGAGGAGAAGAGAAGAGGAGAGAGATGGGGCGTGGGAGAGTGGTCCTGAAGAGGATAGAGAACAAGATAAACAGGCAGGTGACGTTCTCAAAGAGGAGATCGGGGCTGCTGAAGAAGGCCCACGAGATCTCGGTCCTCTGCGATGCTGAGGTCGCGCTCATCATCTTCTCCACCAAGGGCAAACTCTACGAGTACGCCACCGACTCCTGGTAATTCCTTCCTCCTTTTCCTTTCTTTCATATCCATGCTCGTCTTTCTCATCAGTTCAACTACTAAAAACTGTTTTATTGATTAGTTTTCTGTGCGACGAAGGATTGGTTTATGATGGTTTAATTTAAGTGCGTTTTTTTCGGGATTAATTAATTAACAAGTTGGACTATTTTTAGCAATTGAATGGATCAAGGAGTATGTCTTGTAACTTTATGTTCTTGCTTCAGAAAGGAAAATTTCTTTTTTTGTGTGTGTTGAGGCTAGGCTAGCCTCCTGACGAATAATTTTCTTGTTTTTACTCGTGCTCGTCCTTTCTTTTCCTCTTTCTTATATCATATACATATACTTTAATTTTTTAAAAATAAAACTCGGGTGAAAAGTGGTCTAAATTTAAAGCGGATCTTAGCAAATTTGGTGATATCCAATCCTCTATCAGATTTTCTCTTTTCTTTTTTTTCTTATGATGAAACATACTTCTCTCTCTCTCACATCTTTTTGCCTCCCATCTTTTTTGCTTAGGGCTGGTGTTTTTTTGTCCATTCTTGCTCTTATTCCAAAGGTTGGCCTTATTCTCCGGTCTTGCTGTGAAAGTATTAGTCGTTAGCTGAACTCACTAAGATTTTCTCCTAAAGAGTCTCATCTTTTCTGAGTATATGTGTGTGTATACTGTTTAATGGAAATATAATGGAGCATAGAACATGGTTCGCTTCCCTTGCTTCATCTTTTTTCCATTCTGATGCTGACATCACCTTGTTTTCTTCTTTTTGGGTTGGAGCCCTTTCCATTGACAGCTCTTTTGCCATTGACCACTCTCTCTCTTTCTCTCTCTCTCTCTCTCTCACACACACACACAGAGGAAAAGGGAGAGGGCATTGGTAGTGGGTTACTGTTTGCTCTAATTTTTGATGTTCCATTCATTTGCATACAAGTACACAGTATGCATGTGCTAGTTTGTACCAGTTATATCCTAACGAAATACGGTGGTTTATTAACTTTTTTTAATTAATACTAATTATTCCGTGCATGTCGATGCCATTACTAGTTATGAGTGTTAACCTATACACCTTAGCTAGACAACCACAAGTTTTACTTTTACTAGACCTTAGGATTTTCTTGTTTCTGGGAAGTTAGGTCATTACTATCAATATTTATGCCCTAATTATTTGGTTGCTTGTTTCATTCTAGTATCAAGTATGGGCTAAAAAATTTATATGAGTGATAGAAATACTTTCTGAGTCTTTTATTATCTTTAATCTAATTTGCATTAACTATATATATATATTTGCTTTACCAGTATGGAAAAGATTTTGGAACGTTATGAAAGGTACTCATATGCTGAAAAGGTGCTTGTTTCTGCTGAACAAGATCCACAGGTACTAAATTATATATCCTCACCTAAATTATTTCATTTCTTCAATTAATATACTATCTTAAACAAAAAAAGTAAGAAAAAATAGATTACTCTTCAATTAAGACTTTCAAGCGAGATTTGTGTATATCTATTGTTTTTGTTCTTTTCTTTTGGCACTGCCTAGCTTGAACTTGAAACTAATCTCTCTTTACAGTGTCACAAAAGTATTAATGCTAATTACATTAGTTGGTTTCATGGAAATTAAAGCTGAATAATATATCCGTATATCACAATTGTTATTATTATTTTTTTTCAAGGAACTCAAGTCTAACGCATTATTTGTTTGTAGGCTAATTGGTGCCATGAATATAGGAAACTTAAGGCAAAGGTAGAAGCAATACAGAAGTGCCAAAGGTGTTTATTAATAATGATATATTTATCAAATCACTAAGAGTACATGGCTTAAGTTATATTTATAATACATCAATTATTTCAGTTTTGAACATGAATCTAATGATAAATTGCAGACAATTAATGGGAGAAGAATTAGATTCACTGAATTTGAAGGAATTGCAACAACTCGAACAACAACTAGAGAATTCGATGAAGCATATTAGGTCTAGGAAGGTACATTTTTTATTTTTCTTCAAAAAGAAATATTTATCTTGTATAAACAGTCTAATTCTAGGGAAAAGTTTTTCATCTCCCATGGGCCGCCAAGACACTTTTAATTTTCACATGCAATTAGTTAGAAAGTTAACTAGTCAACAAGTCAATGCATATATGTCGACCATTTAAAATGTTTTTTTTTTCCAATATATCTTTTCGAAAATAACTATACTTTTTTTTCCTACCATGGATTTATACATTTGTGACTTATATAATATATCTTTTAACATGTCCAATGTTATACGTTATTACATGTCCGGCATGCCTATTCTGATATCAATATATCGTACACGTGTTAAATATATAATTTTCTCAATAACAATATATCTTTTAAAATATCAGTATTCTTTTTTATTATCATGACACTCTTTTAAAATAGTAATGTACCTTTGTAATTGTAATTTTAAATTTCTAAAACAAGGTTTTAGGGAACAAATTATCATCGAGTTATATTTGGTTTGTCCAAATAAATAATCAACAGTTCTTACTTAGTCATTATCTTTTTGAAAAATAATTGACTTGCTAATAAGGGTGTAAAAGGTTCGGATTCGGTTAGAATAATCAGTCATTATCTTTTTGAAAAATAATTGACTTGCTAATAAGGGTTTAAAAGGTTCGGATTCGGTTAGAATAATGGTCATATCAGATCCGTGCCCATATTTATTTCGGATAAGGTTCTGGATCCGGACCGGATTCGGATTCGGATACGATTTGGATATTAAACGGATAAATATACGGTTTGGATATTTCGGATATGGATACAGATCCGAATTTTATTGGATAATTAAAATGGATATTTAGTACTTAATGCAAATATCTATTTTATAATTAAATATCATATACATAAAAATACATCGAATTATAATAAAAAACATATATTTACCTCATAAAAATTATCACCATTTTATAAAACTATATAATATGTGAAAAAATCGTCAAAAGTACATGAATAGGTAGGAAAAATTTCATAAATTTGCTTTATTTAATGTCTTATTATATTTTTAAATAAGTAAATAATTAATTTTATATAGATAATTAAAGATTTATTATTGATTTTATATATATTTCAATGCAAACCAAATTTGGGTCAAAATATTTGAGAATATGGGTAAAAAAATGGGTCCGAAAATTACCCGGATCCGGATCTGACACTAGCTAAAATTCAACACCCTAGCCGGATTAGAATGTTTAAATTCGGATCCGGATATTTTTCAGATCTAGTTCAGGTCGTCTCGAGAAATATTCGGACTGTTTACACTCCTACTTGTCGACGCGTTTGTTGCATTGGCGGTGCTGGCTCATTTCAGTTGGCGGTGTTAATCTTGTTTCCTAATTTTAAAGATCTAATTTTGTGCATACAAAATCTCCTTTGAAATGGGTTTTTATGTACTTAAATAAGATTATTTAAGGACATAAAAAATTTTGTATAAAAAATTTTATTCTAATTATTTGCAGAGCCAAGTGATGCTTGATTCAATTTCTGATCTTCAGCGCAAGGTAAGTACAAAAAATAGCTTTTACGATATAATAACTTTTTTATGTATCCACTTGAAATGAACACGTAACTTAAACGTATATCAGAGAGAGAAACAATTTGTAATATTTTTTGGTATGTTGAACTTATTCACATGACTAACAAGTGGACACCAAAATAACAGGAGAAGTCACTTCAGGAGGAAAATAAAATGTTGCAGAAGGAAGTAAGTTTCAGTTCAAATATCACGAGTTAATGTACAATTTCTTACTGAAGTATAATTAAAACCAAGATTAAAACATTATTTGTGAATACGTATACAGCTAGTAGAGAAGCAAAAGATGATGACACAAGCAACACAATGGGAACATAATCAGCAACACCAGCAACAGAGAGAAACTCGACAGCAGCATCAACAATATCAACAAAATAATTCTTCACAAGCTGGATTTCTTTTAAGCGACTCTCTTCCCTCCAATATAAGGTTCTTAATTTAGCCGACATACTTCCGTTAATTATTTACAAATAAGTATTAGTAATAATATATAATATAGATTAGCTAACAATTAACAAATGAGTTGATGCAGCAGTACATATCAAGGTGGCGCAGTAGATGTAGGCTCGGCCCAAAATCAGGCCCAAGCCCAAGTTAGAGTGGGCTTGCCTTCATGGATGGTGCGTCACCCTCTTAATGGCTAGTACAGTATAACTGTGCCACGTCTTGTATTTTGTACCAATAGTTTACTACTTTCCGGTATATGCTATGCTATATCTGTAATGTATTTTGTTTTCTTTTTTTGACAACTGCCTGACCAACTATGTGCCACTTTTAAAGTACATCCCTATATAATTCTATGAAGGTTATTGCAATTGTAATTTTGATCTTTCTTAACAAGAGTAATAAACTGAGATCAAGATTTGAGAGATGTGAATAAGATAATGCTGTAACGTTGGAAACAGTAAACCAAACAAACCGAACAATAACAGATACAGTAACACGCAGCAAGTTTTTAACGAATAACTAGGGATTTCATAATTCAGCATATTTACAAAGAACCTTTACATTTTTATTTATATTAATCTGTGGAAGCAAGACTACCATCCCGTCAGCATGAGAAATTATAACATTAGTAAAATAATAAAAAAAGGACCCTTCTCCCAAAATTTCAGAATAAGCAAAAAGACTAAGCTCTTCTATATAAAAAAAAGGTAAAGGAGCACAACAAGTAAATAAACGAAATGCTTATAATTGTGATTATAAAGTAGTAAGAATAAGATGAGGAGTTAGGAGACAGGAAGAAGCTTGTCCTTGAATCTGGAGATGAACTTGAAGGTTTCCTCAGCTTGAACGAGCTGATGAATATCGCTCGTCTGAACTCTGTCAGGATGGAATCTCAACAGCGCCTGCTTATACGCTGCCTTTATCTGAAGCATTTATATTTTAATTAAATATTGAGAAATAAAAAAAAGGATGAGGATGAAGAAGAAGAATAATAATAATAATAATTAATTATTACCTCAGTAGGGAGGGGAGATAAACCGCCGGAAACAGGAATTCCTAATCCACGCAAAATAGAAGGCATGTCCCTGTATTTTCTCTCTATTATTTCCAGATCCTTTCTCACTTTGGCTCTCAGCTCCTCCTTCAAGCTCATCGTCTCCTCATTCTGCACCCACACGCGAGTAATTAAACGATATCAATCACTTGGATTCTTAAATTGAATAAATATACCTTTTTCTCAGTTTCGCGAATTTCGTCTAATCGTTGCTTCTGCCTCTTCTTCATGTCGAGGAGACGCATGCTCTCCGCCTTTCTCCTCTTACTCTCTCTCTTCAATCTCTGCGCTTCCTCAGCCTGAAAATCATCATCATCATTCATTCATTCATTCATTCACATTAATTCATTAATTAATTCGGTAGTAATATTTACAAAGAAACCTGGATGCGCAACTGCTCTTGTCTGGAAGCCCACTCTGCCTCAACCGCCAGTCTGTACTCTTCAGATTCCTTGTGCTTCTCTCTATCTCCTATTAAGCATTCTTCTCTCTCTTTTGGAGCTTCACTCATCTCTTTATTTACAACTGCATCTTCTTCTTTCAAACAACTCTCTCTCTCCTCCTCACAAACAACACCTTTTCCTTTATTGTCAGAGCAACAACTCATACCGAATTTTTTCTCAAACTTGGCCTCTTTAGCTTCTTCTTTACCACACACACCATCCACCACCTTATTCAATTCATCTTCGAAAAACATAGACGGATTGAATTTCTCAAGCTCACCATCTTTCTCAACAGATTCACGACCAATTGGATTATTAACAGTGTTTAAACTAGATTCTTCAGGTTTTGGTACGCTACAAGGACCCGCTTTGTCTCTATCCAAACCGGTTGAATAAAATGAACCGATTTTCTCACCGAAATTATCATCAAGACCATCATTAACAGGATCGAAATTTACTTCTTGAGCTTTCCGTACAGTACAAGAAGGCCCAGCTTTATCTTTATCTTTATCCAAACCGCTCGAATAAAACGAACCGATTTTATCGCCGAAATTATCATCAAAAGCATCACCAAAAACCTTATTCAGATCCGAGTTTCTCTTTCTAGAATTAGCTCTCTCCCACTCCTCACGGATTCTTCCGGAAGCTTCCTCATCAATCATCTCACAATCCGAACTCTCTCCTTCCGTACTTTCTTCTTCTGACGTATCGTCAGTAAATGACTCACTCTCTGACGTCACATCAAGACCGTACCGGTTTCTGGAATTGTTACCGTACCTGACATGAGATCCCGTACCAGTTTCGTCATTTTGTTCATCTTCTTCTTCTTCTTCTTCTTCTTCATCATCATCATCATCATCATCATCAATGCTAATTACGTAATTAGGAGAATTACCTCGTTCTTTTTTAACGAATTTAGGGCCCTGACGAGACGTACCGGGCTGGTCCACATCAATTATTTCCACATCAGCATCTGCATTATTATTGTCCAGATCGATTATTTCCACATCTTCTGAAACTTCCTTCGATTTGGAGCTGCAGCTCTGTAGAGTTTCGCTTCTTGATTGCATGTTTTGAGGCAGTTTTCCTTTCGACATTTTGTTCACGTTTTTGGCGGATAAAGCGACATGCGGTTCAATTCAGCTTATTTTGCAGATTTTTGTTAAGTTTAATGATGAATTAATTAATCTTCAAGTAGTGTTTGCACACTTGGAGAAAACAACAGATAAGCTCATTAACCTAGAAAAAGAAGAAAGACAAGAGAAAACGAATTTAGAAAATAAAAAAAAGTTACCAATAAGTGCATGAGATAAAGACCTAATCTAACTGAGAAATCAATACAATCTGTCTTTGAGAAAAAGAAGATATTCTCAACAATTCGAATCGAAGCTGCGAAAAAAAGAGAAAAAAAAAATAATAATTGGGGATTAGGGTTTGCGAGAAATCGCGACAGAAGTATTTACCTTATCGCTTGCGGAAATGGATTGTGGATCCGAAAACAGGTCGAAATTACTTTAGGAGTCAGGAATCGCTTCGTCTGGTTCGTTTGATGAACCGTCCGTCGTCAGTGGCTCCTCCGTTTCCGTCCAGAAGATGAAAAAATAAGAAAAGAAATGTATCGATTGTGAAAATTTGTGTGTGTGTTTTATTTTCTTCGTTCGGACTTGGGAGACGGTCACGGAGTTGCCGGATGGAATCCAAACCCATTATCCAATTCCCTTTATTAAACCGCGATGGGTCCGACTTTTCCTTTCTGCGCCCGGTTTATCATGCGCCGTGACTCATTCATTATTCCATCCTTCGGCGTCTAAACAAACAGTTTAGGCAGAGGTTAAGTTAAGTTAAGTTAGGGGATGACTCTGACTCAGCACTGAGCGGCCTGCTCTTTCCTTTTCGCTCGGGAAGGAAAATAATTTATTAAGAAGAAGAACAAAAGGAAATGAAGATAATAATAATAAATTAAACATATTCGTTTCTTAAGGTTTCAGACCCCTTCAAACAATGTAAGTAGCACATGTTGATGAATTAAAATTAAAATTAAAATTAAAATATACAATACAAAGAGGGGGGAAAAAAGTAGAAAAACAGAGTATTCAAACTAAAATTACGTACACAAACATCCACACATTTTATATACATCATAGCAATAATTCATATTTACATCAATATCTAGTGACAAATCTTTACATTTCTATACATAAAACTGACACCATAATCTATAGTTACATTCATCAACTAACTAGCAGATCTCTTCTACAACAACAATACACAGAGAGATGATCAGATCAACTGACGAATCCAAAGTTGTAGAGAGACATGGCCTTAAACAAGCCTCCGAAAAGGAACTTAATAGGCGATCTTTTCGGAGATACATTATTAATATTAGCATTATCAACTAAACTATTTTGAGTTTCGATCTGGGCTTTGGCGTCTAAAAGGGTCTTGTTAATTTCATTTCTGATATTATCGATGATCTTGGGCTCAACAATGTTGTTGCCACTATTGTCTCTGACATAGAAAGTGCTGATGGCCGTTCCGTTTCTTGTGGACACTTCGGCTCTGGTCACGGTTAAACTGTGCTCTCTAAATATGCGAGTCACTTTTGATAATAATCCCGCTTTATCTCGTGAAACTAACTCCAGCTTCAATCCCTGTTGTGCCATTTCATTTTTTTTTAATCAATTATACTTAAAAAATAGTACAAGTATGCATTAATTAATTAATAAATAAATAAATTAATTAATTACCTCAGAGACTCTACGCTGAATAGCAGCTTCGAGACAGTGTATGACTCGCTCTCTTTCTTCATCTTCAACTCTCCGTCCATCCATATGCTTTATATAAAATTCCTGCACAAAAAAATAAAAAACACATTTTCAATTTAATCACAAAAAAAAATAAAAATAAAAATAAACACAAAGAGCAGTAGACAAATGAATAAATAACCTGATAAGCCTGGGTGCCTTGAGCCTCAATATTAGCGTGAAAAATGACATACTTCATGTGAGTCAGAGTACAAACGGTGTCAAAAAGAAGCTTGGACCTATCTTTACACCTGATAGTCACCACAGAATAAGTCGAGTCGTTCCAATTATTGACAGTCACAACAGGCCTCATCATCATCTGATCATCCTGGCCGTCCATCTCATCAGATTCAAAATCTCCATTATCATCATCAGACATGAGCTTGTGAAGCCTTCTCTCCATATTATTCATCCCCCCAACCAACACATCCATCTTCACCCCTCTTGTCACATTATCCCCTTCATTTCACCAAAAATACAAATAATAATAATAATATAATATTTATTAAAAAATTAATTTTAAATCTTTTCTTACCTTTGAGCACGTTGTTCAAACGTTCTCTTATTCTAACGAGGGTGTCAGAATCAGTGACAGGCAAGTTAGTCGTCTGGTCCTGCACATGAATCACAGACGCGACACGTGTGTTGTGACTCCACATTTCAATGTTGACCAAGTTGCAGTTCAGATCCGCCAAGACCGCACTGATCTCCGAGAGCAATCCGGGCCGGTCGTTGCCGGTCAGCTCGATCACCGTGCGGTCCGCTGACGTGGCGACGTCCACCGATCTTCGTTTTGACGGTCTGAATGATGAGTCAGCGCCCAAGGACTGGTTTGCGAATTTAATTAAGTTTGGGCATTACTTCAGTTTTTTTTTATTCTTTTTTAATGGTTGGTTACCTTTCGAATGATGTCTTCTATCTCATTAATTGTGGTTTGGTCGGTTAGTTTGTTACCGTCTCGGTCCGTCACGTTGAAAACTAAGAATTAATGGAGAAATTTTTGGGTTGATTAGTTGGTTTATTTGAATTATAATTTCCTTTTTTTTTTTGATAAAATATTGGAATTGTAAATTAGATATATGAATTATATGAGTAATACCATCCATGAACCATCCTCCGTCTAGAGTAATGTAAGCTTTGGTTATGAGGAGATTAAGATCAATGAGCACTTGAACTACTTCCAACAAAATCCCATTCTTATTTGCGCTGTCAACCTATATTTAATTCCAATGGGGGAAATAACAACAAACAATCAATACAAATTCAAAAAAAAAATAAACAGTCAAACGATTGAGACTTTGGGTTTCAATTTCTTGAATAGAAAAAGAAAATAAAAATAAGGTAATTAATACATACCTTAACAACCGTTGCGTTAGGAGAGGATTGGTTGTCAATAACGACCCTGATTGAAAGAAAGAAAGAAAGAAAGAGAAGATGAATGATGAGGAGCAGTGCTAGAAGATTTTATTGAAAGATTTCCTGATTATTGGAAAGGTTAGAGATAAAGAGGCAAAATAGAAATACCGAGGTGGGTTCATTGTCTGAACGAATTTCTCGAACTCATCGTCACTCTCACTATCGTAAAAATAATCGACACCTGTACAAATTGATTGAAACCTTGATCAGACTAATTAACGCATAAAACCAATGATTTGATCAATTAATTAATTGGAATTCTTCTTTAATTGACTACATGAGTCAGGATTGAAGATTTGAATAAACAACCAAATATAGCAGAGAGGGAGAGAGGGGAGAAGAGGATTACACTTACACATGATTTGGTGGGAAGAGCAAAGAACGCAGAAGCATCAGTCCTTCACTTTTGGGTTTTTATAAAGTGAAGGATGGTTAATAATAATAATAATTGTTTATTCATTGGATGCTGATTAAAATAATGTTTATTTGGTTTGGATTCACATCCGCATCCAAGAAATTAAAATTAAGATTAAGATAATTATTATAATCCTTCAAATAATTGGTTTTGCATGCGTCAAAAAAAATCTATAGTCAAACGTTAGTTGGTCTTTGATTTCGAGTCTGGTTAAGTGAGAGATCGAGGACTAATTGACAATCAAGTAAAGGAACTTTGTGTTTAATTTAATTACGCTAAGAATCGTCGTATTATATGTAATTGAACAGTTTATATAAGCATACTAAACTTTTTTATAGAGAACATTTCTAATTAAAAATCTTAAATCACCCTCTAAAGATATGGCAAAACTATACTACGGGCACGTTTGATTTGACGTATTTCAAGTTTGATGTATATTTCAAATAAATCATTATGGTTATACATGATTTTGAAAATACATGTTATGGTGTATTTTAAATAATGTAAAGAAAAAAAATTCATTGTTTGATTTTTTGTGTAAATTCGGGATTTTTAATTTTGATTCAAGTTAGTCGTTTGATAATTGTAGAGTATCTACATAAAATTGTGTACCAATTTTTCAAAATTATTTTGTGCAGTTAAATATAAAAAGAAAAAAAATATTTTATTTTATGTAATTTATTTAAATTAAATATTTTTTATTTTAATGCAATATTTAATTTAATGTAATATTTAATTTTATATAATTTTTTATTTTAATTTATTTTTTTATGTTAACTTATTTAATATTTAAATTAATTAATATTTAATATTTTTTATTAATTTATTAATATTTTGAATTTCATTTAAATTTGTATTATTTATTTATTTATTTTAATTTAATTTGTTTAATATTTATTGTCATTTAATTTATTTAATATTTCTTATTAATTTATTTAATATATTTTAATTTAATTAATATATTTTTAATTCTCTTTATTTTAATTTAATTAATTAATTTATTTAATATATTTAATTAATTTAATATATTTTATTAATTTATTTGATACTCAAAAAATAATTAAATTTGAACTAGATAAATACTGCATTTTGACTTGAGCATTATCTTGCATTTTAAGAAGTATTACAAAATACTTTAAAGTTATCCCAATATAATATATTTGATACAAATCAAACAAACATTTTTATCCTAAATACTTCATTTCACCTTAGAGTCCTCTAAAATACATCAAATCAAACATGCCCGTGTATTTATTAGTGTGAATGCATTCTCCTCCAGTATATTTTTTTTTTTTTTTTTTTTTAATTCTCTTTATAGCCCATAGGCAGTAACATTATATCGAAAGTTTCACATCACATCAGAAAATTAACACGAGATTACATCCTCCCTATATTCTGTTCCTATTATAATAATAAGCCCAATGACTAATATTTACAAAGATAATGGTTCACTTCACTAATTGTTTTTTGGCTCCTAGTTTTTCTCACTTTTTTTATAAACTTTAGTTTTGACAACATATACAACTAGCATATAATTTACTTGGTTAGTCAATTCATCACCAATCTTTAGGGCAAAAAAGAAACAGGAGAAATAAATCGTACCGCCAGTCATTCATATTAAGTAAATTCATGTTTTTTGGGTCCCAGTTTTTCTCTCTTTTTTTCTTTTTAGGGATGCATTCTTGATGCAGGCCCGCCTGATTTTTGTAATTATCTGATTCATTAATAGAAACAAAGGGTGCATTTTGTACCCTTATTTCCTTAAAAAAAAAAAAATAGAAAGCAGAGGAAAAACATGAAACACCCATACCAAATATACAATAACAATAATATAACAAATGACTAATTTCACTCTAGCATAGCAAGTGTGAGTCAGTCATAGGAGTGTACACTGGCCGGGTTGGACGGGTTTATATGAAAGTTGCAACCCAACCTAATAAGAACGGGTTTATATTTTTTTAACCCATACTACTTAATTTTTTTTTTAACCCGATCATAATTTTCTTGGGCGGGTTGGACGGGTTGATAAGATTTTGAACTTTTTCTAAATATATATTGTTATAACATATATTGATCAAATAAAGCATACGATTTTGATACATGAATATACAAAAAAAGATAAAAATAATTTATTATTTTAAAAATAAATTATTTTTAACGAAACAAGCATACTTTGTTTTTGTATAATGTACCTTGACAAGTTTTTGTTATGTTGTATTTTTCTTCAAATGAAAATATTATAAATGACTGATTATAAAGTTTTGCCTTTATTTGTGAGATGTACTATACTCAGTATAGAAGTCTTTTTAATGTTAAGTTTATAATTGGAAACTAAATATATAATATATTATTCTTTTATGTTAAGTTTATAATTGGAAATTAAATAATATAATATAACATAGAAATTTGATGTAGAATAGGAAACAAATAAATTGAATATAGTATATTCCATATATAATTTTTGGTATGTACGGGTTGGGTCGGATTAATATGAGTTTACAACTTAAAACCCGTAACCCGACCCATAACTTCGGGTTATTCAATATTCAAATCCGGACCCAATCAAACAACTTCAAAACCCGCAAAAAATGGGTCAGGTCGGGTTGGGTTGGACGGGTTGAATGGGTCAGAAAATTATTTGTACACCCTTAGTCAGTCAGATATAAACTTTTGTTCATGCAGAATTCAAAATCCATGGATAATTTATTGTGAGAAACCAATCTAAAATTAGTAAAAAAAAAACAGGGGATGCCAAATGGTAGACATATATTATTTGTAAAGAGTCACAGCCCGACCTAGACGATAATTGTCGCATAAAGAATTGGGGGAAGGAAAAGACTACAAAGAAAAGCTCTTTGGTCAAGTCCAACTAATTAGTACTTATCGTATTGTTCATATATAAATGTTTTAAGCAAGCCAATAGGATCTAATTTCTTTAGAAGGGCGGCTAATAATATCTTAGCCAAGAGGCACCTTTTCATTGGCTACCTAATATCCACTTGGTCAAGATGCATTATTGAGCAATATATTGTGCAAATAATTTAGACTCACATGCATGTAAGGTGTGAGTTGAGTAGTGATATAAACAATAAGCAAATACTTGAGGCTAAATCAGTGACTAGACCATGATTAGGAAACTATATTTTATTGGTTGCTTGATGAAGCTAGCCTTTAATTAAGGGATAAAGAACAAAATCAAGTGCTCATGTTCCTATCAACCAATAGAGTACTGCCACCTGTCAAAAGCATCTCAACACACTAGATCATGCGAATGGAGGTTGAACTAACATGCAAGGCAAGTTTCCGTCTTTTTCTTAATTTCTTTTGTCATTAACTATGTTGCACGGACACGAATACGAGTGTTGTGTTTGACACGACACGGACACAGCGACACGATAAATCTTAAAATTCATCAGGACACAGACGTTATATATATATATATATATATATATATATATATATATATATATATATATATATATATATATATATATATTTTGTGAATAAAATATATTATTTAATTATTGTATATATTATTTATGTCGATTTTATTTTATTTTAAAGGATTATACATAATATTTTTATCTTATAATTAGAAAATTATATATAATATTTTATAATTGATACAATATATATAACATTTGAAGTTACACTTTTATTTTTTATACATGCATACAAGATATTTGATGTTTTACATGTTTGTGTATGAAAACTTGATACCAAATAATCAAAATTCACTTTAAATATGTAGTCTCACAATTATTGGAATAGAAAAGTGAGATGAATTAATCTCTAAAATACGAGAATGATGAAATAATGCAATAATTGCGCTAACAAGTCAAATGCATGTGTTTGAGAAGTGTTCTGACGATTTTTAATAATAAAATATTTGACACACCACGTGGTATGTCCGACACGTATCCGAGGAGCGTCCTGTTCGACGAGGTGTCCGACATGAACATGACCAAATTTTTGAAGTGTCAGCGTAACATAGATCATGAATGACTTCTCTTGAAAAAAAAAATGATTTTTTTTAACATTTCTTTGACAATGAAAGGAGAGAGTTGGCTGAGATACTTGTTTGTAGCATTGGGCCATGGAAGATGCAATGAAGCAGCCCGATAATTCCAAGTAGTCATTTCTAGCCTAATATATAAAATCTAATAGGCCTGTTCTTCAAATGGACCAAGTTATGAATTGAAAATGATTTTGATAAAAGTTTCTCAAGTCGGCAGCTCCAATCACGTTATAACCATTTGCCACCGAAAACATTAATAAATGAAAAAAAAGGAATATGTATATGAAAAAAAAGCGGTCAACGATAACGATTGATAGAGAGATGGTGAGACCTTAATTGTTTTTTCTCTGTGAGCTGTGCTGTGCTATACTATAATCTAGATTAAATTAGTCAGAGGTTCTTTATTCTTTGCTTTAATGAGATATTTAAAAAGGGAAGGGAAAGTTTCGATGGAAGATAAGAGAAGAGGGGTCGTAATCACATGAAATCTTTGCCCACTAATTACTATTTTGTTCTGTTTCTGTGTCTGTCTGCAGTTTCCAATTTGAGATCCCAGTAAGTCAGACCGCTTTGTCTCGCTCTTTCTTCTCCAATTATAGATCCATAAATAGAACTGCTTGCTGTTAGCTGTCTCAGTTCCAAGCCCCATTATTAGCCCTGATTGTTACTCATCTCCTTCACAAAATACCCCAACTCTCTTCATTTCTTTCTTCAATCAAGAATCAATCAGCCTCTCCAATGGCAGAACACAACCAACTCACGACTAACTTATTAGAACCCCCAATCCAAAATGATCACAATAAGAAGAAACCTCATACCAAATCAAAGTCTAGAAGATTCCGTAGAACTAGAAGTGCCCCTTCAATCGAGCCTGAGCTTCCATCAAGCCGCCCTAACGAGACAGAGACAGCTGGCAGAGCCGAATTCTTTCTCGGTAAAAATCTCCTCGGCTCACTCCGTCCGAGTTTCAGACTGGCCGCTTCGTTTCTCGTAATATACCTGCTGGTTGGCTGCACATGTTTTTACTTTGTTCAGAACCAAATGGCTGGTAAGAAAACCAACTCAATTTTGGATGCTCTATATTTTACTATTGTGACCATGACAACGGTTGGATATGGAGATCTGGTTCCTAATAGTGTTACTACAAAGCTTCTCGCCTGTGCCTTTGTTTTTATTGGCATGGGTGTAGTTGCCTTGCTTTTGAGTAAAGCGGCTGATCGAATTGTAGAGAAACAAGAGGTTCTTCTTTTCAAAGCTATGAATTTGAGAATGAAAGGTGGAGATGCGGAGTTATTAAGGGCGATCGAAATGAATAAAGTCCAGTATAAGTTTTACTCGACCACTGTATTTCTGGTGTTGCTCATCTTAGTGGGCACATTTTTCTTGTGGAAAGTGGAGAAATTAGACTTGGTTGATGCGTTTTATTGCGTTTGTGCGACTATTACTACGCTGGGTTATGGTGATAAGAGTTTTTCTTCAGAATCGGGTAGAGTTTTTGCCATATTTTGGATAGTGGTTAGTACGATTATTGTGGCGCAATTTTACTTTTATCTTGCGGAATTGAGCACTGAGCACAAGCAGAAAAAGCTGGCTAAATGGGTGCTCACACGAAGGACTACAATCGTGGATCTTGAAGCAGCTGATTTAGATGGAGATCATACTGTTGGGTAAGAATATTGTTGGTTCATTCATTCATTCATGCACTAATAATAAATTTGATCTGAATAAAATATTTAATGAGATTATATATTGGGTGGTTGCAGTGCGCCGGAATTCATAATATACAAGCTGAAAGAGTTGGGGAAAATCACAGAAGAAGATATTGAGGTTATTCTAGAAGAGTTTGAGAGTCTTGATGTGGATCAGAACGGCACATTGTCCACATATGATCTAACCCTTGCTCAATCTAACCAGCAGCAGTAATTAAACCAAGTTTTGGCCACGAGATAGTAATGTTTTCTTTTTCTTTTTTTGAGTAATTAAGATATCGTATTGTTTGACTATTGATTGTAAATATTACTGACATGGTTCTTATGTTCTTTTAAATTTGCAGCTTGTTTGAAGCTTGCTTTTTGTATGATACTAACTGGATGTAATTTGAGAAGAATGATTTTCGCAAATTTTGTTTAGATGTGCTTTCCTTGTTGGATCTTGGTAGGGATGTAAACTTGTGATAAGAAGGAAAAAGAAGAAGAAGAGAGTGCTTCTATCTCAAATTTCACCCCCTTTTCCAACATCATCTCCAACTCCACCCTGTCATTTATGTTAAAAATATGTAAGTTGAAACACAATGAATGTATTAAATATGCTCTTTGAAAAAAACAATTATTAAATATGAAGAAAAGGTAGATAAAGAGACCGCCATTGAGGGGCTTCCTTGTGTAGATAACATCTTGTTAGCATGGATTTGATCTTCCTCTTATCTACATCATATATAAAGATAACTTTTAGTTTTAGCATTAAAAATAAAGAATTGATTTGTTGTTAATACTTGGAAGTGAGAAGTAGTAAACCTTCAGGTGTCAAATTAAGAAGGCAGCGATCAGACAGGTGAAATTCTTCAAAATCAGACGGTAAAACACCAAGCCATTTTATTTCAGGTACTCTCATCAGCTTTGCATCATATGCCATTTGCTTTACAAATCAAAACACATAATCCCAATTATTATCTTCAAATAAAGAAAAATATGAATTGATATGAGATTAATAATACCATTGAGCCAAAACGGTAAACAGAGAGAATATCAAAGCCATAAGGATCAGAATCGACCAAGCAATACACTGGCAAATGCAGCTTCTCAACTAAGTGCCTTAAAAACCTATTTATTATTTATATGTTACATTATTTTATACTTTGAATATTGTATAAAAATAGTCAGATCACTTAAAATATATAGAGGAAATGAAATGCACATGCCTTCTAGTTGGTACATCTGGGTAGCCTCTTCCCTGATTTAATAAACAAATATATACACAAATGATCAGTTAGTTAATTACAAGTGGTAAATGAAATTGTATAATAATATAATAAAATTAAGGTTGTGTTAAACTCACTGTTATGATAATACAATGGTTTTTATCACAAAATTTGTCATTTGACAAGCGTTGAAATACTGCTCAACCAGAAACTATATATTAGCAATTCAAATAATATACGCAGCAAATATATTTTAAATTTTCTTTTTTGTTTTATCTGTAAATGACTTGCCTGTCTCCTTCTCTACAATTAGTATGTATTGCGCTACACTCACAATGTCTACAAAAAACAAGCATAATAATATAATAATCAAATCTCGTATCTTTGGTAAAATACAAAATACATTTAGCAATAAAAATAATAATAATGGTCTACCTTGGACGTCCTCAAGGCAGACTGGAATAGGATATGCCTGCATATTCATTAACCACATTTTAAAAAAAAAGCCCAAAAAAGAATTAGAAATTTATGCAATTATTTCATGTTTATATATATTGATAGCTCACAGTGTTGGGATTGTTGATGCAACAAATTCTTCTGCCAGCTTCATTGAACCTCAACCACCCCATTACCAATCTGCAATTATATACGCAACGTGAATCACAAAAAAAATATGAAATATATAAGAAAAATGTATCATATAGAAATGATTTGTATAATCTGAATGCAAGAGGAAGAAATATACCCTTTTCCTACAGGAACCTGCACATAGAACATATGTTTGTTGCATTAGTCAAGAGAATAACGAAATAATGCCTCAATTCAATATGAACATAAATTGATTGAGTAGATGTATGTAATTACCACATTAAGATGATGACGGCTACATTTGAAAAGAATACATATATCATTTATTATGTTATCCACAACCGCTTGATCTGAAATCCAAACATTAGATAATCTTGTATATTAAATTTGTAATTTTATACTCATAAATTAAAATTATTATATAATTATTAGTAACTTAAATAAAGAAGAAAGAGGCGTGCCTACAAAAAGAGAAGGGTTCATGTAATAGATGTCCCTTTTAGAAGCATGCTTGTTTCCTTGAAGCAGTTGCTGTATAATACACAGCATTCTAAGCAAAACTTCTGCATATTAAACAAAATAAGGATAAATTGAAACTAGAAAAATAAAATTAGGCCATAGGAATGTGAATTGTGATTAATGAATTGATTATGAGATGGAGTAACCTAGTCTGTGAGCATGTGATTCCTTGTCAATAGAGATAATCTCTTTGGCAACAGGCAATTCATAACTACAAGCACTGCAAATCAAAGGAAAGAACTAATTAGAGAAGCTAGACTGAGTTTGATCAATTAGAGATTAGATTGAGGTAGAGTGAACGGAATAGAACCAGGTGGAAGAAGGATGAGAGCAGTAGATACTTAAGCGATCGAGCTGAACCAAGGGAGAGCGGACATTGCGAATCTCTCGGAGCAACGATCTGACGAAATCTGAGAAGAGAAGATGATGATGATGATGATGATTAGAAAGCAATGAAGTAATTAGAGAGAGAGTGATTAATTTGACCTTTGATTTTGAGGAGGAGAAGATGGGAGGGATTCGCACAATCCCCGCTCCTTCCCGCCATGACTGATGAATATGATCAATCGGACAGACGGGCGGCGGAACTTCACAAACGGCCCCTACAAATTTTCGAATTATTAAATACCCCCTTAAATTAATTTCGACAATCATGGACCGTCATTTTGGGCCTTTTGGGCTGAATGCATATCTCGTGAGATTTCTCTCTCATCATGTATTATCAAGGAAAATCAGTCTTTTGTATGTGATATTTGACTGTTTTGGTTGGCAATTATTAAGAAATTTCAAAGTTTATGCAGTTCTTACTCAAAGATTAAACAGTTCAATAATCAACTTCGTTTCTCCGATTGATTTTATGAAATATCATGTATAAATGTAAAATTCCGTATATACAAAAATGATGATCTAAAGAAGTCCTCAAATACATTATATCACAGATATGATGTCATGACATCAATTTTATTTTGATTAATTACATCACTCAATTCAACATTCATGCGAAAGCTATTACATAATTGATATTCTTCCAGCCCTCATCTTTGTAACCTGTAAATTATCATAGTAAAATTTGAGATGAAACTAAGAATTAGCTTAAAAATATGTACAAGTAGATGAATTTAAATGGAAACGTTAGATAAGCTGAATCATTCATACGCAACAAAAATAAAATAAAATAAAAATTATTCACTCTTTTTCTATTCAGAGCCTTCATCATTAGCAGACTTCTGAGATATGACCATCAAAGAGGATTCCTGAAAAACAATTCCGTCGTTAAATTAAATCCCTTATAAAATAAAAATTAAATAACAAACTATTCACATAAAGTATAACAAAAAAAAGATAATTAAATGTACCTTAGTTCCAGCAATAACAGTACCATTTAGAGGATGAGCAGCGCAAGAAATAATCTCTTCGGAAACCGAAATGAATTTATTTTGAACCGCTCTTCTATTTTCATCACCAATGTTTTCTATTTCATCACTGTCAAATAAAACAATGAAAATACATTATTTTCGCAATATTGCCCCTCAATTTTATTTTAGTGAAAAAAAGGCAGTAAAAATAAGACGAAAAAAGAAAAACAAACTTGAAATGGACGTGACAAGGAGATGTTTTGTCAGGATGAAAATCCAAAAGATACATTCCTTTTCTTGATAAACACCCCACTGCATATACCTTTTTATATTATACATAACAGATAAACAGAAGATCAATATACCGTTTTAATCACAAATAAATGCATGTAATTTATACAAATAAATGTGATGGAATAAAGTAAAGTTACGGAAGATGTTGGAAGCCAAGCGGGACGCTTAATGCTAGAGAACGTTGAAATATCTGTACTTTCTCTGCTCCCATTTTGTTAAATAATGATTATCATTATTAGGTTATTACTACATGAATATATAGATATATAAATAAAGTTGAATTTAATATTTGAATAATATACATACAACCAATCAGGAGGAGGGCAGTGGACATGTGTCACGCTTAGGTCATTCACATTTATTACCCCTGACCTGTATAATACCCAAACAATATATAAACAAGGTTAATTTGGTACAGAATTTTAAAATAAATAAATAAAATTAATTATGGTGGAAGCGTACCAGCCATCATCAAGATGGAAAGCCAACTGGTACGAGCAGCTCGGATCGAATTTTATGGAGCTAATTTCCCTTGCCACTATATTTGATTGTTCCTAAAATCACAATAATTCAATAAAAAACTTTCTAAAATTAAACAACTTAAAAAGAACAAAGTATGATGATGTGAATTTGCCCAAATTGAAATAGAATATTACCTTCAATGATTGAATTTTCTCCAACATAGACGATACCTTCATGGATGTCAAGACAGGCACCTACATTACATACAATTATGTATGAAAAAAAAAGAACAAAATATATAAAAAAAATAATAAATTATTACATAATTAGTGGTACCTCATTAAGGTTTTGAAAAGCAAAAGAAGATCGGCCTCCACGTAGGTCCCATGCATAAATAACCCCATTTCTACTCGCCCCAAATACTACCTATTATTAAGTTAAAAAAAACATAAATACATGTACAAATTTTAACACATGAAAGATTAACAGCAGCAAGTCGTTTAGATAAACGTTAATAATAAGTACCCGATTATCTTTGTCCAATTCTATAGAGTTGATCTTGCAATGAGATGATGTGGCACGAATCTCGAGGCAATGAGTTTTACTAGATCGTCGGTCCCACATTAAAATCCCACTGTCCAAACTTGATGCTAGCAATCTGTATCAATGGCTCACATTCATTCATGATTTTCTTTTTATTTTTCATAAAATAAGATTTAAAGGGTGAAAAGAAACTACCTTGATTTGTCATCAGAAGGAAAAATAATGTCTGATAAACCTGTTTGACTTGCGTAGTTCAATGCAGAGAATTTTGATTTCCCTTTATGTAGCACCTTTTTAAAAAAAAACAAATCATAAATTACTGTATAAACATAGTTAAATGGTAATGTAATATACTAATATGTTATGAGTTACTTCAATGGGGTCGCATGATTCGTAGCCTATATCAAAGAGAAGAATTTTGTCTTTTAGCCTTGACGCACAAGCAATCTGTGTAAATTCAAAACCTAATTAAAACTAAGAATTTTAAAACCTAATTTTGACTGGTCTAAAATGCAACAGTAATTAATTAGTACCTCATCTTGATTAGATGGGTTCCATTTAATAGCATCTAAAGGCATTAAAGTTGCAATATGTATTACTGGCTTCCCTTTATAATTCCTTAAACCTAAGCAAACAAAGAAATATATAAAATCATGAAATGATAAAAAATTGTGTATGGATAAAAAGTGAGAAATGAGGCATAAAAGTGGAAATTTACTGGAAGTGGGGCCATGAATGGAGCAATACAATGTCTCAAAGTCATGCACTGTTATACACCCTGATTTTGTTGCTGATGCAATGTATATTCCCTGATAAAATAAAAATTATTTAAAAACTTGTACGGAAAAATAATTGTTTGATTTATGTTTTGTGATAATGAAATGAATATTTGTACCTTTGAGTCAAATTCTACTGCTGAGACCCATTTCCTACAAGACAACTTCAGAAGATTAGTATTTGTTTTCTTCAATTTATTTATATATTTACTTATTTATTTAGAGAGAGAGAGAACCTTGAAGCAAAGAATTGAATTTCAGGATTGCTGACAGAAAGAAATGGAGCCCTCTAATGATAATAAGCAATTCATTATTCATGGATTCAAATGAGACATTTCATATTAAGCCGCCATTTTATATTTGATGAACTTACATGTGTGGGGCAACCGCCATCTCCAGTAGTGCTATGTTCGAAAACCCTAGACTTTATAAGAAATAATAAAAGAAGTTATTTCAGATCTGACACAAAATTAGCTATATGAGGAACGGGAATTGAGATCCAAAATAGAATACCTGATAGTATGAATTGAGAAGGAGCTGAGAGGACCTGTGACGGTATTCAGAACTCAATCGGCCTTCCAGCTCAGCAACACACCGAGCCCACCTACCCCTTTTGAAAAAAAATATATTATAATTAGGAAAAATCATCAAGTTAATTCCCGTACTTTTCACGTATCTACAAAAAGAAAACTTAATTTCGCTGAAATGGCACTCAGACAGAAAGAATTAAATTGTCCTTACCTGATGCGATTCCTTCTGGTATTTTCAGGGGAAGTTGATGGCACCACGAATTTCTCCATGCAGACGGCGATTCTAATCGAGTAGATTAAAAAAGGAGAGCGAAGGAGGATCTCGCGGTGAAGACTAAGAGGGAGGGCGAGCTTTTCCTTCCCGCCAAAAGAGAAAGTAAAACCGGGATTCCATTTTTCTTCTGACTTGGTAATTCAAGTCCGGCCCACTCACCCTTTCTTATTTCAAATGGGCCTGAGATTTTATGAGCAAAGACGTATGGGCCTCGTAACATCACCCAAAACATAAAAATAAAAATATTACTTTGAACATTGTAAATTTGTTTACGCACAGTTTAAAGTAGTACAAGAATAATTTCTCATCACGTGGGAGCTCGTGATGTGGCCCCGTGTGCAGAAACCAATGTAAAGCACGTGTGATCTGGCCTAATCTCATTCTCATCGTATTCCCCAGCCCAGCCAGGCAAACGATTCGATTCAATTTCCCCCAGAAAAGACACATCCTCATCTCACTCTCATCAATGACAATACCTGTTAATTAATTCCAATTATTCTATATTATTTTTAATGAGTTTTTCTTCATGAATTTCCCACCATTATATTTATTCTTTCTTATTTTTAAACCTTAATTTACAAGAAGATAAAAATTTCTCCCAGAATAATAATAAGTAAAGAAAGGAATGACTTCTCAAAAAGAAAAAAAAGAAAGGATGAAGAAGCTTTATTTATTTCATCTGAGAAGATAAGCACTAAGCTACAGATGACTACAATAATAAAATGACTAATTCAAGCAGGCTTCTTCAGTTCTACACGTTATTAACCCGCACTATCATATCACACTACTAAGCAGCAGTAAAATGCAGTGTACTAGCTCCAGAACTAACAACACTAAGCCACGTCATCAAAAACTGTTGTGTTGTGTTGTGTTGTGTTGTGGCGGAACACCGGACCAGACCAGATCCAGCTTCCTTCACGGCTCTTCTTTCTTCTCCGGCGTCAAGCTCAGTTCACCCACTCTTTCCCCTTCTTCTCTAATCCCATCCAGATTCATCATCCCACACGAAATCTCCACCGGATTTCCGGCCACGTACTGCATCAGCTCCTGCCCCGGCAGCTCCTCGTCAGCCGAATCTTTCGGCGGAGGCGAGATCCAGAATAGCACGGCGATGGCCGCCAGAAGGAACACCGTCGAGATAACCAGCGGTCCGAAGAATGCCGCCACGGCGGTCAGACTTGGCCCCGCCGTCACCAGCGCGACTCCGACCACTCCGATTACCGCCGCCAGCGCAAAATGGAGCTTGAAATCTCCGGCCAGTACGGACGTTGCTCTCTGCTTCGTCGCCATTGTCATGGATCTAATCTGGATCTTGTTTTATTGAAGCTAGAATTGATTAGAGAGAGAGAGAGAGAGAGAGAGAGAGATGGGAGTGGCAGAAGAGTAATTTGTCCTGCGCTGCGCTGCACTGGCTGTTGTGTTGTAATAATAAGTGGTGTTGTGTTTGTTTGGAGCGTCGAGGAGAGGGAGTACCTGCTTTGGTCTATTATTCCTGAAATGCCCCTCACAAACCCCCCAATTATAGCCGCTAGGCTTGCCATTCCAGTCAAGTTGAGGGGTAGTAATGTAATGGAAAGTAGGTTCGGGGCCATCTTGACTGGTCGGCCACTTTTGTTGTACCAAACCAACCCAATCGCTCCGAGATGGAACAACATGTTGAGAAATGCAACTGTTCTGCCACGTCATCAGTTCATCTTCATATTACAATGCTCATATTGATTGATCAATTTGCACAAAAGAAACCTGCTATAGTACAAAACTAGATTAGATTAGGCATTGATTACCCTGAAAGCAACCAACTTTACATTTAATCACAAATCAAAATCATATGCTTTCGGTGCTCGACTAGATTGAGTTTCGCCTTCTAATCAAATTGCTGCTCTTTAATTTTATTAAAGTAAATACCCTCACATTTTTTGCATACAAAAACTAACAGTATCTTTCGAATAGCAACTAAGACATGAAACCAGAAACCGTCTCCGTCTTGACATCAGTAATCAGATATAAATTACATCTCAAACTCATAATATAATAAAATTTACCCAAAGCTTAACCTTCTCCTGTACAAATTAAAATCTAAAAAAAAGAACCTGCCGTAGTTTATTATTTCCCACACTCTCTCTCTCTCTCTCTCTCTCTTCTCTCTATAGTTCTAAATCTACCATTAATTAACTCCCTAAAAAGTAGATTAATTAGTATCTCATCTGATCCATCAACCATGTTAATTAATTCACCTGATAACCCTTTTTCCTTTGGGCTGGACCAAAGGGAACTCAACCAGCACCACAAAGGCGGCCCGCTCAGCCTCACGCTGATAGTGCACCGTTCCGTTCATTAATTTCACTATTTTCTGATTTATATAAAGTCCAAGACCTTCTCTTGAAACTCCTTCACTCTGCTGAAACATCTCTTGTATCAACGCCTCCGGTACCCCCGGTGCCGGATGTATAATTCTACATATTATTTATAATATTAATTTCATTCATCTTTAATCAATTAATAATGGGGTAATATCAGGTATACCCTTCCAAAAAATCAAAATATCAAAATTACCCCTCTAAAAATGACATATTGAATTTATTCTCTCAAACTCAATTTTCTATCAAATTTACCCTAAGTTAAGTCTACAAAAAAATTTACAAAAAAATTGATAAAATATAAATTTTAAGAGGTAGAAGGGCATACCCGATATTACCCCATTTATTATTATTATTATTTTTATAATTTACTTGTTATTGTTTTTCATTTTGGTTTGTTATTTTTTGAATTTTTATTACCTGAATTCAAGATGAACGATTTGAACTCCGGTCCCGATTTGTTCTCTGGTGGGAATAACACGCAGTAAAACAGGTCCGTCGTTCGGGCGCGAGAACTGAAGCGTGCAGTTTAAGAAATCCGCCAAGATCTGTTGGAGTCTCAAATTGTCTCCGTAAAGACTCATGGAAGATAAATCTCTCGGCCAATCGTGCTCCAGCGGAATTCTTCTCTCCTGACTCAAACTCATACCTTGCATTAACACCGTGTTTAATGTTGTTGCAAGGTTGAATTCCACCGTGTTCAGCTCCATATACCTATCATCCAAATCAACAACAACAACAACAATAATAATAATAATAATAATAATAATAATAATAATAATAATAATAATATAAAAAACGTAGTAATTAAGTAACCCTTGTTCGATGCTCTCGAGATCCAAGTCGTCTAAAATCTTGGCGAGCTGTTCCTGACAGAGAACGTTCTTCTTAAAAATCCCTCTTTGCTCCTCATTAAATCCGGACTCCTCCATTAAACTCCTCATAAACATCATCCCATTAAGAGGCTTTCTAACCTCTTGCCTAACATAAACCAACTCTTTCAAACTATTATTCGCCGCTTGTTCTGCCAGTTTCTGCACATTCAACGCGTGAGTCATTTCAGGACTCGCCACGTGTAAAAAACACAACGCGCCGGTTATTTCCCCGTCAGAATTCACTCTTTTATTCACGGTTAATAACGCCTCCACATATTTTCCGCTCACGGTATAAAATCCGAATATGAGCTTCTCAACCTCCTGGCCTGATAATGCAGAGTTGACAAGAATATTGAGTTTAGTCAACGTGTTGTGGTCTTTGACTCTGCAACCGAAACTATGTAACGTGAAAACTTCTCCGATTAATAACCGACCAATCGCGTCGTCTCTTCTGAATCCGGAGAGTTTTTGCATGGACTCGTTCCATTCGAGACACGAGCCCGACTCGTCGATTATGAAAATGGGAGGGATTAGTTGGCTAGGGTTTCTGACGATCGAGACGTAATCTCCTTGGATTTTTGTGTATTTGTCCGTTATTGTTTTTTCCATTGTTATATCTTGCGCTATGAAACAAACGCCTACTAGTTTGTCGGTTATGTCGCGACTGCAACATGCGTTTATTACTAAGATTACCGGCCCGTTGTGGATTAAATGGTTGAACGTCTTCAGCTTTATTTCAACGTTCTTCTCCTCTTTTCCTATATAAAAAAAAAGATAAATTGGTCAAATACATATATTCTTAAACTTAAAGAGGATAATCTTGGCTTGAAAATGAATTATATACGACTTGAAATTATAAAAAAAAAGCCTAGGAGAGTAAAAAAAAATCAACATAGCTAAAACAATACAAAACACAGCTTCCCAAAATACAGGGGTTTATTTTATAAAAATATTCAGAAAAATATCAATTGGGTTTTTAAGAAAAAAAAAATCCCCTTAATTAATCAAATAATAGAATTACCTTGCAAAGCCAAAGAGATAATCCTCTTAGCATCTTCCACAGATTCATCGACAACCAGATTCAAAAAAGGCGTACCAACCGCCTCGTGCACCGGCAATCCGGTGACATCAGCAGCCTTAGAATTCCACCCGTTCACATTTCCGGCAGAATCGACGGCTAAAATCGGCACATTAGCGGTCTCAATCAATCTCACCATCTCATTCGTAACGGTTCTCAACTCATCCAAGCCCTCAATCCTCTTATTATCATCAGCAGATGAATTTGAGCTCGCCTTAACGATAGTCTTCAACTTAATATGACGCTCCTCATTACTATTAATATTAGCAACATGTTTATCATCTTTTAAACTTCCCCGTAAGATTAACTGCAAGGAATGAATGGCGTCCATCTCGACATCTTCCCAAGAAAGGCTCCTCCATTTAACGACTTCCAAAAACGCTTTGAACGAAGATCTGGGATGCATTTTTCTCCCATCTTCATCTTTATCAGACGGTTCGTGTTTCGCTCCGCCCCATTGAATCTCTTTTGCGGTGTGAGACCGAAACCAGAATATAAATCCATCATTAGATATTTTAATGGCGGCCATCCCACACACTATGTCACCTAAAGCTGACGCATTCGGATAACCGGCCTCCATTAAACTATCCGTGCTCAAACCGGTCGAGCTATCGTGAAACTCGTTCAGCCAGGAAACTAAATTCTTTATCTGCATTTCGTCAGGAGTGGAGCCTAATAACCACAACTGGTTTTTATAAAACAGAGCGGCGCCGTCGCATTTGACCAAATCCATCACGTTTGGAGACTGAGTGAAGATTCCGATCGGAGCGTCTCGTAAAAGCATGTCGCAAAGAAGGGTTTGCGTTCTGAGAATGTTTCTTTCCTTGGCTTGCACGGCGAGCTCCAACTCTTTGTTGAGCTGGATTCCGAAAACTTGTAACAAGAATTCGCACGCGTATCTGAGCGGAAACGGCACGAATCTCGGTGTCGTGTGATGGCATACAACTAATCCCCAAAGTTTCCTTCTGTTGCAGTTGGTATTTGACTGATTCTGCTGCTCAGAAGAAGGTCCAGCTTTGTCGGCCCGTTCTTCTTCTTCCTCGTTTATCGTGACGGACATGACAAGAGAAGCGATCGAGCCCATGTTGGCCATGTACTGAGCGTGACAGCCGTGCGGGGCCCGCAAAGTGGACCCGCACAAACTGATCGGCTGGCCGAGTTTCTCGTCTTGGATGACTTTGACTGGAGGAGCATTACAATCGCATATTATTCTCACCTTGTTCTTCATGAAGAGGAACCGAGACGCTTGGGGGATATCCGTGGCCGGATAATGGAGGCCCAAATAGGGTTCGAGATCCGAGCTCTTGCACTCTGCGATTACTTCTCCGTGCTCGTCTTCATGGAATTTATACGTCATCACTCGGTCGTACCCTGTCAGATCTCGAACCTCTTTGGCAAGGACATCGCATAGTAAGGATATGTTGCCGCTCGGGAGAGATTGGAGGCGAGAGATGGCTTTGGCCGCGAGTTTGTACGACTTGAGGGCTCCGGCGGCCGTGACCGGCACGTCAGACGGGTTGACGGGCTCTAAATCGATCACTAAGCCGACGTCGATTCGGTGCAGGATCGCGTAGAAGGGTTTGCCGGAGCTGCGTGAGTGGACGAGGATGGGGTTGATGAGGGAGACTTGAGGGAAAGAGGCGGCCTTTTGAAGGGCGGAGGCGGACTGAGAGCGGAAGAGGGAACGAACGTCGGAACCGAGAGGAATGGGGGCTTCGGAGAGCTTCTCCATGGAGGGCACGGCGTGGGGCATGAAATCGAGCATCTCAGGGGCGTTATCGCTGTAGGCGAGGACGGCGAGGGAGTCGGAGTGGACGGCGAGGAGGCAGCCGAAGGGCTGGATGTGCTGGCCGCGCTGGACGGTCCTGAGGTAGGCGGAGACCTGGTGGGGGCGGGCGGAGGAGGAGGGGAGCGACGAGGCGGAGTAGTCGAACTGGCCGCCGGGGGTCTCGAAGTCGGCGTGGAGCTGGGCGTCGAGCGAGGTCTGAGCGGCGACGCGGGCGCTGTGCTTGGACTTGGACCGGGCCGAGGTGCTCTGAGAACCAGAACCTCTGTTCGTGTTAGACCGAGACATCTCGCTCTCGCTCTCGCTCACTCTTCCCTCTCTCCGTCTGCCTCTGCTCGAGAGTTGTTTAGAGACCGACCGTCATGGGCTTGACTTGCTATGATAAGGAGAGAGAGAGAGAGTGAGAGAGAGCCATTCAGAGAATGAATGGGGTTAGGGACAGAAACTAGTCTAGTATAATAATAGGGAGTGGATAATAATAAATCAGATCAGATCTTTGAGTTGGTTTCATTTCAGATATGGATGGATGGTGTATTTAGTTTAGTCGGTCAATGGGCAAACCAAACGCAGATGAAATGAATGACCCTCAACACAACACAACTCATGTAGAGTATGTGCATCTTTCTATTTTGGGGTTAAAAAGTGTGCAAACCGCAATCTTATAATATAATATAATAATATTATAATAAGAGAAAGAGAGTGGTTACCCGAAATTTGAGGCTGGCCCCAGAGCCCACGTGAAGCGGGTCCTCTTCTCTCTATCATTAGCCACCGATCTTTTTAACATTTTTTATTGTCCAATATGACATTATTTGTCCATACACAATAAAAACAAAGCGATCAAGGACCCAACTTTTCATCTTCTAATCTTCTTTTCTGTTTTGATGGTGATGCAAAAAAAAAAAAAATTGTTCTTGCCAAAGAGAAAGGAGGTGAATCTTCTTTTTGCGTTGTGACTTGTCACCTTGTCGAATCTGCCTTGCGAAAGAAAAAATTCAGCACAGGTGAAATGAAATGTTCTGTTTCTTTCGAGTTTTTAACGGGAGAGGAGGGGCCAATTGTTAATTTTCATTGTAAGGTTATCGAGCCGAGTCGAGTCTGAAACAAAAATGAAGCAAGTTGTCTTAGTTTGTCTTGTCTGCCCATAATATAATAGAAGAAAATACATAGGCCTTACTTAGGGAGCAGTAGTGGATTTATCTTCGGCTCTTTTGGAGGCCCATGGTCCTATCCAAAAGACAGACCAAACTAGTAGAGCAAGATTACTTTTGTATTCTATCCATACAGGCCCGTGAAGGGATGAACATATTCTTTGTGCTTCCATTTAGGTTTAAGGATGAACATTACATACAGGCCCGTCTATTACATTAATAAAAAATGGCGTTATATGCAACTGAAAAATGACATTAAATAAAATCTATTATAAATTCAATTTTGTATTCGACTTCTTTAAATCAATATTTAAGTAAAACAGGAAGTCAACACAATATGTTTTTTTTGAATGAATTGAGGAGGAAGCCAATACAATTATATTTAGTTGTTCATTAAATGCATAAAGAAACAAATATCTTGCCAAGGGCTGGGTCAAGCAAGATTAAGAAGCAATCAACGATCGTAAATATGGCCATGTTTAATCGGGTTAGACCGGCCTAATTAACAAGTTGATGTTGCTAATCACGAACCTAATTAAGTTGTAAGAGGACGAGATGGAGCCAGACAGCCTAACAAGAGCAGAAAAATAGACAAGCAGTCCTTCCTATTCGAACCACCACTATGGAAATGGATGGATTGGTATCCCCTGCTTTGCTTTGATGGTGGCATGTCCTTATCACGTACGATCCCCTCTTTGATCATATTCTAAACAATATATATGTTATCTCATTCTCTTATCTCTATCTATCTAGCTTTTCCTAACAAGTCACCATTAACAGGCCTTGTTTGAAATTGGATTTTACAACGCTTTATTTTGCCTTTTACACATGTATTGCTAGAACCAGGCATGGCCTGGATCTATTTATACAAAAAAAATCTTTTACGCATGTAGTTATGGTATGGACTATGGATGCTTGAGTCAACATACCCAACACCACCAAATTTCCCTTTTAGAATCACTCATTACAATTTTGATATGACACCTCTCCTAACAAACAAAATTCTCCAATTAGAAAGTAGCTATATCATCCACCTTTATTTCCAATATTTTTTTATTTAATCTCTATCTTATTACAATTTGACAATAATGATAATAAGACTCATGTTCAGTAATATTTAACAAATATTCTCCGCTCAATGCGACAATTGAAATTTCTAATAAAAGATAATTAATTAACATAATCACATGACGACGCAACCACCATAGGACTCATCTTCACAGACAATTTTGTAGCCGCATGGATCATAACATGGTTGAGGCGGAGGATATGGATATGTCACTTGCGGAGGTGGTGGCGGTTCATTGTAAGTTTTGCCACAAGAGCAACAACGGCAACCACCATGCCCTCCAGAGCAAGGGCATGGACTGTGGCAACAAACTGGCCAGACAGGAAATGGATATGGGTACGGAAATGGAACCTCCGTCGGCTTTGGCGTGATTGTTGCGGTCGGTGGGGGGGAAGGATTCGACACTTCCGGAGGCGGCGGTTCTGGAGCTAGGGGTTTCGGCTCTTTTGGCGGAGGAGGTTTTGGTTCTTCGGGCGGCGGAGGTTTTGGTTCTTCTGGAGGCGGAGGTTTTGGTTCTTCTGGCGGCGGAGGTTTTGGTTCTTCCGGCGGCGGAGGTGGCGGAGGGGGAGATGGTTCGATGATTTCGTACTCCTTGATGATCTTGCAAGCCTTGCAGCACAACTTGTTCGCCAGCCACTCCGGATCGAAAGGTCCTTTGAGGATCACCTTGTTTTCCTTCTCGTCATACTCGACCGTTTCAATATTGGCACGATCTACATCAATTTAATCGATCAAAGTGAACAGTTATTGTTAAAGCAAAATTGAATTTTGATGATCAGATTTGGATTGAGAAAGAAACCTTGGAGCTTGCCGATAACACTTCTGATTTTCTTGTTGCAGCGGCAACATTCCAAGTCCACCCATAAGATTAGGGTGTAAATCTGTAATATTCAGCATTAATTATTTACTCATGTACAACACGCTATCATGATCAAATGCCAATTCTAAGCTGAATTAATAAATTGTGATGAGTGGGCCAGGATAGAATAAAAATTACTCATCTACATTAATATAGTTGATAGATTTTTTTTTTTTTTTTGAATGCGAGCTCGAGGATATCGATAGAGTTTTGTTTCCAAGCTAATGTATAGATGCATGTTCCAAGAAAGAGAAGAAAAAAAAAGATGGATGACTTTACCTTATCGGACATTGGTTAGCATCAACTGGAGTACTTAGGCGGGGCAGAAAGAGAAAGAGGAAGCATAAGAGAGATAGATGAGAGTGAGGAAGAAAGAGAGCGGGGAGATGTGATAATCTGAATCTCACTCTTTTTATAAAGATGCTTAGTGACCAAGCCTATGATGGAGAGAGCATGTAATTTTTTGAAAAGAAAAAAAAAGGAAGATTCCAGAAATTGATGGTAGTACTAACTTAGACTAACTAGTGCATTGCCCACCCTATTGTCCTCTGTTAAAGTATGTATCACCATCCCGTCTCGTCTCTCCCTTTTAAGAAGCTTAACTGGACTAGCTTACATATTAAGAAGCTTAACCTAACAGTAATTAAACTGAGGTCAGCACACATCATGTAAGTCGATCATGCCTTTTTCATTGAAGTAAAATACAAATACAATTGCTGCAATTCATTATGTGATAAATATTGCTAATGTTATTATACTTGCGATATTACATTTTAATATTAATATATATTAATTAATTGTATTAGTTAGTATGATATTTTATTTTAAAATATTATTTTTGTTTACTTTATAATCTATGCGGACACGTGCATTATGCACTCCAGACACTGAATTGTGGACATTCAGCTCGCCTAGTCATCTGCATTTAAATCTTACCAACCTCATGTATGAAAATAAATATAGTTTTGATGAATAAATTAATGTAATCTATCAATGCTGGTCAGCCACATCCCTTTCTTTTATATAATAATAAATTAACAATAATCAATGATGATAGACCAACTAATTAATAATCAAATCAAAAAGTGGTTCAGAATCTTTTTTGGGGTGCGATAAAAAGGAAATACTGATCATCATATAGACTATGAGATCCACCCCCACCCCCACACGATTAGGGAATTGATATTAGGAACCACTCTTTTCTCATTCTTTCTTTCTTTCTTTCGGTGGAGGAAAAGGAAGGGATTCCTTGGATTTGCCTGTTGCATGTGCATGTATATTTGTTGTGGTTAATAGTTATGCAACGAGTTTCTATATGTATATGGCACAGAAATTACCATATTCATAAAGAGCTCGATCGATTGGCTCAAAATATGAACTCGAGAGAAATTGGCCGACTGTAGAGGGGAGTGGAGGGCTATCCTTAATTTCCCTCTCCCAATCCATCCATCTCGATCATGATGACCTAACCCTATTTGTCTCTACCCCCGACACCTTCCATGGCCACCTCATACTCAATAGTCTGCCACGACATTTGTCTTGTCACAATTATTAAATAATATATAGTCGATCTGTTAACTAACTGTTTGTGTTGTAAAAGAGCATGTACCTATTAATCGGATAGAGAAGACAGATTATTTAATTTTATTTTTGTTATTAATATAGTCTTATATAAAAATGAAGGGTAGAAGTATAGGCATTTATGAAAAAAACTAAAATAAAGTGGAAATTAGTGTAAGTTGGACTAATAGATTTCAAGTCTTGCACGTAAAGCAAGCGAATGTAAATTTGATGATGAAAAAGGTAGGAAGACTTTCGAGTAAACAAACTTTCGAAAAAAGGCAGGACTTGCTATGAATTAATTAATTAGGTAGAAAAGTTGGATGATTAAATTTCGAAGAAATCTTTGTTGTCATAATAGGACAAGTCAAAAAGTGATCAGAGGTTACGGTTCTTAAGAGCAAACACATGGTCAAGATTGAAATATATCATGCAGCCACCGACTGCCTTTCTTCAGCATGGATTCTCGTTTAACCTTTCTTTCTTCTCGTATTAGACTATTATTATAATATTGATTTCCTTTTGGCATTACCAGAACAAAAACAGAGCATTTTATCTGGTCTTGTATTGCAATAATTCAGAAACTGCGTTGCAAAAATGTTTGCATACCGTTATTGCCATATAGGAATTGTTAAATTTAATAGAGCATATTATTTAGAGACCAAAATAAAACTATATATTTAGAGACCTTGAATATGATGATCAAACTGACGACGGAGGTATTTAAAATTTGAACTACTATGGGCCTGAGTTTCATAAAGAAAAACTATTATCGGCCTGAGGTTTAATGGGCTTTCTGTAGTCTGATTAGGTAAGGCAGTAATCATTTATGGGCCAACAGAGGGACAAATTACATGAAAATGAAATCTACCCTATTATTTTATTCAGCCCTCATTGAAGAGTTCTTCTTATCCAAAGAAGAAATTCCAAAGAAATGGGCTGGACCATTGAAATATAAAATGATGAAAGTATATGGTGGAGGGGGAAAAGGTAAAGAAAGAGCTGACCCGTGAAAGGTGAAAGGTGATGTGGGGGGTCCAAGTTGACATAATGTCGCAATCAAATGATTGGGCTTTTTATCCGGTATCTTAATCCATCCGACCTGATTGCATGAATAGAGAGCAGAGCAGAGCAGGGCAGGGCCAGGTCACTGACTAACTGTTGTTACTGTTTGAGTGTTGACCTTGTAGGATGATACACCGTATCTATATTACATTTACATCTCCATTTTCAAAGAAAGAGTCTCCACTCGACCTCCTCTCCTCTCCTCTTCTCTAGTGATGATGATACGGATAGTCTTTATTTTTTACTGTTATCGAATCATGCATGTAATTCATAGCTCACTCCACTTGTTCATATTGCAATTTAACCGCTTATCCAAGTCAACTGTTGCAAAACAAACACACACAGCACTAGTAATCCTTAATTAGATAATTAGCGTTGAATTGTCTTCTCATATTTATGATATTAATATCCACTCTATGGCTTGGTCGTTGGATCACAATTCACAATCAGTACTTAATACGCGCTGAAGAACGAGTCGATCAAAGCTGTAATGTCTCCATGCTTCGTATTTCGAATGCAATATATACCTTTTTAAACACCATGGAAGATGTTCTTCCTCTAATTCACTGAAGTTTTGTTTCAACTCATCTCATTATGCTTCCACAACCGTAAGGATCAATATGAACAAAAACTAAACCCTAAACTGGTGAAATTGTGGGTCTCTCCATGACAGGTGGAAGAAAATATTATCACAAACACAAGCAATGCATCAGTGATGACAGGTTGCTGTGTTCTGTCGTGTGCATTGGGGGCAATGAGTGGAGTGCCGGCGTGAGGTAATGCCTCCTCCAGAAGAAGACAGTATTACAAAAATGTTGAAACATGCATGCACTTTTAGTCGATCCATCTCTTAACAATTATTTCCGAAATTAATTAAGACCTGCATGTGCAACGTGTTCCCTTTTGGCTTCATATTGGGAAATATACAGATAAACATAAACTTCATATACTAGAGCAGTTTATGACAAAAATATAGAACTATGTATCTCGATACAGAGTTGGTTGAGATCAGAAAAGGTCTTTCCCAGTTGACGCCTTCAACCCCTTGCCATGCTTGCTTCTAAAATCAAAAGAGGTGGGATGGGGTCACTTTACACCTCACAATCACAACCTCATCAATTCATTTTATTTGTTATTTATTTATTTCTTCTCACCTCTCTCTGTTACTTGTGTGCCTTGTGGTCTTATTAACAAGTATAACCAGAAAAGATATTTGGCTTGGCTTGTTCGATACATTCTGCCCACTGTATTCTCTTCCATAGTATTGCCAGGTGGGAATATTAAATGCTAATGATGATGAATATGATATTAGTTTGATTAGAGGGGTCTCTCTTGACATAATAATTTTACATAAAAACATAACTAGTTTAGTTTGAGAAGGCCCGTGGCCCATGGGCCATCATATCCAATTATTCAATTCATTGAGAGAGCCGGACCCACTCAATACCAAACTCTCCACGTAGACGGCGAGATTAGAAGGAAGTGCCAGGTGGGAGCAGGAGGTAGACGAGATTAGATTAGAAGGAAGTGCCAGGTGGGAGCAGGAGGTAGACGAGATTAGATTAGAAGGAAGTGCCAGGTGGGAGAAGGAGATGGAGCGCCACGTGGCAAGTGCAACGGTCGGAAATGAGGATGGCATGTGCCGCCACGCATCAGTCCCATGCGTGCTGTGTGCCTCTCTGAATTACTCACGTTCATCAACATTACATGAACCTTTTTATTTTTCAAATGTTTTTCGAAATGATTACATGAACCTTTTTGGGTGCCTATACTTGTCTACTCCAGTCTAAATCTTTAGGCAGCCAGCCGCTCAAGTCACCGTACTATAGTCTCTTTTGTAAGCTTGGTTATCATTTATCACGTATCATTCACACATTCTTTCTTTTTGGCTGTTCAGAAGAAATTGCACCGGGAAAGGTGGGGTAGAACTATTTTTGTGCATGTGGGGTTAACAACAACTTTGACTTGAGCGTCCAATACAGTACATTATGTAATGGAACATTACCACATTTTTATTTTGAGGAAATGGAACATTACAACATTATATTATATTATCGTTATTTGTTATATTATTCCTCCCTCCTATATGCTATGATGTATGTAATGTCATAGAATGGAATATAGATCTTAGTGCAATACTTTATTTTTAGGGCAAGATCACCTATATCCTTCCAAAACTTCAAAATATCAAATTTATCCTTCTAAATTTGTAAATATCAAATTTACCCTCTCAAAACATCAAAAGTATCAAATTTGCCCATTCGTGGATTTTTATCATCCAAACTAACTAGAAAGATATAAAATTACCGGTTTACCCTATCTTCTTCATCATTCTTTTTTTATTTCTTTCTTTTTACTTTCTCCATCTTTCATCTCAACAATGGCACACAATGATAAAATATCTCTTCTCCAATCTCTTCTCTCACTATTAAAAAAAAAATTCTCCCTCACTTTTTATGTGGACTAGTTTGATTATTTACTCTTTTAAAAATTCAAAATATCAAATTTATTTTTACAAAATCTAAACCTATCAAATTTATCAATAAAATCCTTAATAATATTGATTGCCCAATTTATTGGATGGAACTAAAATTGACAAAGCTAATTCATGATTAACTATAAACTATGATTAAATCTTCTATCAAAATATCCTTATTTCTCTTCTTGTTTATTGCCATGTAATAATAATATATCCTTCCTAGTTCTTATTTTATAAATCAATGTATAACTACAATAACACCACATGTGTCCTAATTCTAGTCCTACTTCCCATTAAAAAATATATGGTGAAATGGGGTTTGAAAAGATGGAACTAAACAATGGAGAGAGAGAGAGGGAGAGAGAGACGTTTAAAAAAAGTTGAGAGGGAAATCAAATGTTATTTGAGGGCAAGATGGTAATTTTAGGTTTAAATAATTTATTTTAACAAACGTTGGGTAAATTTGAAACAATTTTTAGTTTAGAAGGATAATTTTGATATTTCTAATTTTAGAAGGTTAATTTGATATTTTGAAGTTTTTGGAAGGGTATAGGTGATATTACCCCTTATTTTTTTATGGAGAGAGAATTTTATATTTTGTTTATAAAATGATGATTCCTAAATAATTCAAAAAAAAAATGATGATTCCTAAGTTGAGCAGATAATCACAAACACATCTCCTTCCCTCCCTCCTACTAGTCCTGTCAGTCGTCATCTTTATCATAAGATGCGTGCCATCATCAAAAATCGACGACCCTCCTTTATCCCTCCCCTCTCTCTCTCTTCTATATAATCATTGGAATCACCCTCTCTCCTCTCCGCTCTCTTACAGTTACAGCTGTCTGTCTCTTCACTCTGACTGAGAAAGAGAGAGAGAGAGCAAACAAAAAGCATAAAGGCCAAAATGTCGTCAAAGGTAGATGCGAACCACGACGAGAGAGATGATTCGTCGGAGACAGAGAGATGCGCGGTGGAGGAGGTGGCTCTGGTGGTGCCGGAGACCGACGATCCCTCCATGCCGGTTATGACATTCCGCGCCTGGTTCCTCGGCCTCACAACGTGCATCCTTCTCATCTTCCTCAACACCTTCTTCACCTTCCGCACGCAGCCGCTCACCATCTCCGGCATCCTCATGCAGATCGCCGTGCTCCCAATCGGCCGTTTCATGGCCTCCGTCCTGCCCCGAAAGGAGGTCAGGCTCTTTGGGGGTCGATGGGGCTTTAATCTCAACCCTGGCCCTTTCAACATCAAGGAGCATGTGATTATCACCATTTTTGCGAATTGTGGTGTGTCGTTTGGAGGAGGAGATGCATACTCAATTGGGGCGATTACTGTCATGAAGGCTTATTACAAACAGAGCCTCAGTTTCCTTTGTGCTCTCCTCATCGTTCTCACAACTCAGGTACACACACCTCAATTTCTTAATTCTCTTTTTACAATTAAGGCTGAATAACTAGAATTTTGTGTACAATTTTGTTGTCATGCATATCCTTATCCTTATTCTTATTATTAATAATAAAGAATTAATCTTGAGTCACTGCTTACTACAATAGTGAGTAATACTCAATCATATTTGATGACTTGTTTTATTCATTTGTTTTTTTTACAAAGACTCATAATTCTCCTGTTTATCGACCCAGAATTATCGTTTACACATTTATGAGTATAAAATAAGATCGTAAAATCTAAACAATTATATGAAATAACATGCATCCAAATAAAGAGTGCCAGACTTAATTGCACTGCTCATCAGTATGATTGGTATGTCAATAGAAACGCATCTGGAAATGGAAACTAACGTTTTCTTTCTACATTTGTAAGATCAAATTTTTCCCTTTACATGTTTGTTTCAACACTCAGTATTATACTAATTACCTCTTCTTCATATACTCTCCTGAGTCCTGAGTAAAACACTTTTTCTTGTACGTTACATAAACAATTTTGCCACTTATCATGGAGGCTTGTATGAAACAGAAGAAACCGGAATTATTAGGGGCACCAAAAACCAAACAAAAACAAAAGTAGTCCAATAATGAAACTATGAGCATTAATTATTGAATTGTTTGATCCCTTCCCTGTATGTTGACAACATGAGTAATAACTAATTAATTAATGAACAGAAATGAAATCGGTTGAAAAAGACATGACTTGATCCTTGAACAAGTCAAAGGAATCACTTTAAAGGCGGTACCAATCAGATAAGTGTATGGCCCGTCCCACTTGTCCTGAGAATCTCTTCCCTTCTTCACTCTTGTATTTCAAAAAGAGTGGTTGCTACTTATCTATCCCTCATGTCTCACTGTCCATTCGATTCTAACCTTTTTATGTATTCTATTTTCCTTTCATTTTGTACACTGAATTAATCTTATATCAACCAAAAATAAGCATAAATGACATGAACTTTATTAATCTTGTAATAAGAGTAACGTTTTTTTGTGTAGAATCTCAACATAGTATTTTTTTTACATATGCAATTAACAGATAATAGGATATGGGTGGGCTGGCTTGTTGCGCAGATATTTGGTCGACCCAGCCGAAATGTGGTGGCCTTCTAATCTCGCTCAAGTTTCTCTTTTCCGGTAATTAGACTTTCTCTTTCTTTCTTTGTTTAACTTTCCATATAAAAATGACTTTGTAACAAACAAGCTGTTATTTTCAGGGCACTTCATGAGAAGGACACAGAATCAAAGGGCCCCTCAAGAATGAAATTCTTCCTGATCTTCCTGTTCGCCAGCTTCCTATACTACGCCTTGCCAGGCTACCTCTTCCCAATCCTGACCTTCTTCTCGTGGGTCTGTTGGGCCTGGCCCAACAGCATCACGGCCCAACAAATCGGATCCGGCTACCACGGTCTCGGAGTCGGCGCGTTCACTCTCGACTGGGCCGGAATCTCAGCCTATCACGGCAGCCCACTTGTCACTCCCTGGTTCTCCATCGTAAACGTCGCCGTCGGATTCATCATGTTCATTTATATTATCGTGCCGATTTGTTACTGGAAGTATGATACGTTTGACGCGCGCAAGTTCCCGATTTTCTCCAACCAGTTGTTTACGACTACCGGCCAGAAGTATGATACCACCAAGATTTTGACGCCTGATTTTGATCTGAACGTGGCTGCGTATAATAGTTACGGCAAGTTGTATCTGAGTCCGTTATTTGCACTCTCGATCGGATCGGGCTTCGCTAGGTTCACTGCTACTCTCACGCATGTTGCCCTCTTCAACGGAAAGTACGTTTCATTTGTTTGTTCAAAATTGAACTTATTTATTTACATATACTGTATGAATTTATTTTTAAGTTAATTATGGATGTTTGGTAAAAGGGATATATGGAGGCAGAGCAGGTCGGCGATGAGCGGAGTGAAGGAGGACATACACGCGAAGCTGATGAAGAGATACAAACAAGTGCCCCAATGGTGGTTCATGATCCTGCTCTTGGGCAGCATCGTGTTGTCTTTACTGATGTGTTTTGTGTGGAAAGAGGAGGTGCAGCTGCCCTGGTGGGGCATGCTCTTCGCCTTCGCTCTCGCTTTTATCGTCACTCTTCCCATCGGCGTCATTCAAGCCACCACCAATCAGGTTCCTTTCCTTTCCTCTCTCTTTTTATTACTTATTTACTTGTAACGCTATACTGATTCATTTTATTTGTTCGTTTGTGTGCAGCAACCGGGGTATGATATAATAGCGCAGTTCATGATCGGATATGTGCTGCCGGGGAAGCCGATAGCCAATTTGTTGTTCAAGATATACGGACGTATAAGCACTATTCATGCCCTCTCTTTCCTTGCCGATCTCAAGCTTGGCCACTACATGAAGATCCCTCCTAGATGCATGTACACCGCTCAAGTACGTACATTATTTCACAGCATTTCGATCTTAATACTTTATTATTTGATACTTTCTGACTAAGAATAACTTTCTTGTTTCAGCTAGTGGGAACACTGGTGGCTGGTGTTGTGAACCTTGCGGTGGCATGGTGGATGTTGGAGAGCATAGAGAACATTTGCGACATAGACTCGTTGCACCCTGACAGTCCGTGGACGTGCCCCAAATACCGAGTCACTTTCGACGCGTCCGTTATTTGGGGACTCATCGGTCCGGCCCGTCTTTTCGGTCACGGAGGGCTCTACCGCAACCTAGTCTGGCTGTTCCTAATCGGAGCGTTTTTACCCGTTCCGATTTGGGTCCTCAGCAAGATGTATCCTGATAAAAAATGGATCCCTCTTATTAACGTGCCTGTTATTTCGTACGGGTTCGCCGGAATGCCTCCGGCGACGCCGACGAACATCGCCAGCTGGCTTGTGACGGGCATGATATTCAACTACTTTGTGTTCAAGTACAGGAAGCAGTGGTGGCAGAAGTATAACTATGTTCTGTCGGCAGCTTTGGATGCGGGAACCGCGTTTATGGGCGTGCTTCTGTTCTTCGCGTTGCAGAATGAGAATGTTAATTTAAAGTGGTGGGGGACCGAGATCGATCATTGCCCTCTTGCGTCATGTCCTACTGCTCCTGGAATCAGTGTTAAGGGCTGCCCTGTTTTTTAGGGTTTGCTTCTCTTTTTGGTGGAGAGTGAGGAGTATATTGTTACTGGTTTTAGGAGTATTGTTTAGTATAGATTGTTGCTTCCTGAGCTGTGATGTGGGGCAGGGTTGTTAGCAAGGAATATTGTGATGTGGAGCATAATTGTTTGCATTTGCAATTTTAATTTTCATGATATCAAACTTGTGAGTTGCTTGTCATGACTTCTATTCTTAAGTAGTTTGGGAAAAAACTAGTTTCTTGTCAATCTCTTGTTCAGGCAAGATCATCTTGCCAGCATTAGCATTACTGTTTGAATACTGCATGTGGAAAGATATACAATTCTCTATTCATATCCTGAAAGAAACGGGCACCCCACAATACTCAATTCATTACTCATAATATGACACAAAATCTGGTCTACAAATATTTATGATCACATTTATCAAGCTGCATTGTTCACAAAACCTAGTCAAAGCAGATTATCAAGTACATAAAAGTTCCAACAAGGAACCACACCCAAAATACAATAAAAGGAAAATAGAAAACAAAGGGTGTTGTAGCAGGTTTCAAATAGAAGAGTTATGGAGAACTGAAGAGATTCTGAGAGGCCAATCTTCCTTGAGACCAATTCTCCTCCTCAGACTGAATCTTGTATATCTTTGTTGCTTTCATTTGGCTTGAACTTTTTGACTTTAGCCCGCCATTTAAATCCGAAAGCATACTTCCACTTGGAGATCCACAACCATTACTATCATAATCCTGTTCAATGTATGACGTATTTAACTTTCGAGCAGTGAATCATATATAAAAGATGTAATGAAACTGAAAGCGAAGATTGATATATACCATCGATAATTGTTTGGAAAAGCGAGGGGTCAAACAAGGATTGAAGTCCTTGAAGAAAATTCCTCCTCCTTGTGGGCTTCCGTATTCTGATGTTTCTGGATCCGCTGTGCTGTAATCCTACACAAAGTAACATCATTTGGTAATTATACAAAATAATTAGAAAATTTAGTCTATTGAGCGTGCATTTATTAAGCAAATACCACAGAAGGGAAAGCAGTCTCCTCTTGAGAATCATTAAGCATGGAGGTCCTCCTTGCATTATACTTCTGTGCCTTCACCTGTTCCATATCATAAATACAAGCATTTAGTTCAAGGATGAAATAAATAAATAAATATATAAAGATGAGGCAACCTGAGCAAGATCAAGAGCAAGAGAATGGAGCTGTGCAGTGAGAGACGAGACTTGCGTTTGGAGAGCAGGGATGACTTGCTTTGCCTGTTTCAGCTCTGACTTTTGCTTCTCCACCGTTTCCTCCAGCTGACACTTGTTTCTCTCTTCAGGGAACAAGATCGCGTCTTTCAGTCCTTTCATCTCTTCCCTTTGCCTCAAGCACAAGTCTTTCAATTTCTCCACCTGCCCCATCCATAATCACAACTAGTTATAACCAATTCAAACTCAAAGAGTCAGATCAGATATAGACTGAATCGAAATGAAGAAGAATTGAATTGCCTACCTCTCTGTTTTTGTCTTCGAGTAACTGGTGAAGTTGAGAGATCTCATCTTCATGCTCTTTGTTCTGCGCAAGAAGCTCTCTCTCGCTTCGCAGCACCATGGCGAGCGTGCGAGTGTTGGTCTTCACCTCCGTCAAGGCTTTCTTCTCTCCAGAGCTTCCTTTCTGAAACAGTTTTCTCGACAGAGCAGAGAAATTGCCCCCGCCTTTCCCTGCCTTCTTCACTTCCTTCGCAATTGGATCGTGCGGGGGAACTATTGCAGGATTCTTCTTGTTAGCAACGGCAGATCTCTTATCGACCAGCTTTCTCAAAAGGGAGCCGAGGTTTTGGGCACCTTGTGGAGTGGTCTTGGCATGAACCAGGGCCTTGGCGGTCTTGTGAGAGGACGGAGAGGAAGAGGAGGTGGACGAAGAAGAGCGGCTGTCCCTGTCCATGGACGAGTACCGAGATGAAGCCTTTATGCTCGCCATTTTCTCAGCTCGAATGAACTCAAAGTGGTGGATGTGGATACGCTTCTTCTCTTCTTGCTGGATTTGAATTCGAATCGAGAGAGAACTGAAGACAGTGTGGTGTGATATTTGAAAAAAAGGGGGGAAACGGAAAGGAAAGACAGGTTCAAAAGCAGTTTGAGATTTGAAGTCTGGGTTTCGTTATAAATCGGTATTTTAAATACTGGATTTGATTGAGTGAGATCAAAATGAAATGAAAATGGGGATGGAAAGGGGAGACTGATTATTAGAATGGGAGAGCGAGGAGCAGTAGTTGACTCGTCGATAGAGGAAGAAGAGCAGGCGCTGATTAGCTCCGGTGATAATAAGAACAAGGCGGAGAAGAGGGGCTGCGCCGGCGGAAGAAGGATGGATCCGATGATGTGGCATAAGGTGGCCGCCATCTCCGGTAATCTTTTCACTTGCTCCTCTTTCCCTTCTCAATTCAGACAACGAGCTGCTTTGTTTTGTTTCAATTTAAATAAGGGGATTTTATAATTAAGATTAATTTGATACACAATTAAGCACAATACTTCCTTGTTTCAGTCCAAAAAGTGGAAATGAACCGCAATATTGGACTGAAACTTTCTGAATTATGCATCCGACATATGAATTATGCATGTTTCCCAAACTTTCTGAATTATCTCTCTTCTTAAGGACTGCTTTGCATAAAATACTCAATCCAGCCCTTTTTTGTAAGTTATGCCAATATATCCCAATTCTCTCATTATTCTTTCTTTTTTTGGGGGCTTCTTGTAAATTTACAAAAAATAAAAATAAAAAAAATAAAGAAGAACTTGACCTCACATTTTTGAAGCACTGGTACAATGCTTGGTTTGGTACAAAATGTACCAATAGGATGCTTGTACCAGTGGTTAAATTTTCCACTTTTTCTCTTTCGGGCCTTTATTAATTCTCTCTCTTTTAGGGTCTAGTTTGCAAATTTCCAAGAATCCTAACTTGCCTACACAATCATCATCCATTGGTACATCATTTCGTACCAAAACAAAGTTGGTACCAGTTGGTATATTTTGTGCCAAAATAAGTTGGAATTTTTCCGATTCACCTCCTCGACACATTAGAATTTTCGGATTATATTTCTCAAAGAGTTTGGAATTGCTTATTTTTCCTCAACGGTGATTTCGCAATCATCAAATTCTTCCGTGGAATTTTCTGAAATTCCTTCTTTTTCAGGGGGTATTTTGCAAAAGAAAAAAAAAACCCTTTTTGTTCACTTTTCAGAATTTCTGGTATACAATGAGCATAAGTCTCATCTCTTAGAGACAATTTTCGTCAAGCTTGCGTCCACTGGTACTGTACCGGTATTGGTACCAGTAAAGGAATTATTTCTTTTTCTTGGGTTCCTTTGCAATTTTGTAAAAAAAACTTAATTAGCCCCTAAACCCTAAGACCTAAAGGAGGTATGAATGCATAGCTGATTGATTGTTTGATATTGATTTTAGGAATGGCTGCGCTAGGTCTGGGCACTTATGGTTCCCATATGTTTCATCCTCAAAACTCGTCCTACAAACAGGTCGAGCTCTCTCTCGATCTTAATTATTTTTCTCTTGATCGATTCTTCAATTATAACAAATCCTTTTATTTATGATTAATTTATTTGGTTGAAGGTATGGCAAACTGCATCGCTGTACCATTTGGCCCACACAGCAGCATTGGTCGGAGCTCCCTTGACTAAACACCCTCATATTGTACCTCTCCTTTTCACCTTTCTTTTCTTATTTCCTCTATTTCAACTGAACTATAATTCTATCTTTTGCAAAAAGTTGAATATTTTGATGTTTTTCTAATACAATACAATACAATATAAGTTGAATATTTTTGCATTCTTTGCTACAGTTTGGAGGGCTTCTGACTGCTGGCATCGTACTGTTTTCTGGAACGTATGTTCTTCCCATATTTACCTTTCATTATAAATTAATTGAATGGAATTAATAAATTGTGATTAAAAATATGCATAATGTGTTTAAAAAATGGAGTGAATTTCTATTTAAAAAAACTTGGAATGAATTTATGCAGGTGCTACACTGTGGCCTATATGGAAGACAGGAAGTATGCTTGGTCAGCTCCCATTGGTGGATTTTCATTCATTGCTGCATGGGCAACTTTACTCTTCTAAAATAACTTCATTTATACCAGAAAGACTGTTATTATATTTTAATGATGTATGATTTATGTATGATTTGGTGTGGTTTGTTTAGTCTTGCAATGAAGAAGTTCCGGTTCTTGCGACTTATAAACTTGTGAGTAATTGTTGATCATTTTGGAGTATCTTGTAAACTTGTGAGTAATTGTTGATCATTTTGGAGTATCTTGCCGTTTATGAAATTTTAATTACTCTTATGGACCAATCTCACTCTGAACTCCCTGCCCCAATTGATAGCTATTTTTAATCATGCGTGAAATAATAAATTGTTAAAAAAAATTTATATATTAATACGTTACTATAAATAAGATATTCCTTTGAAATAAGTATTATATATTCGATTTTGTCAATCATATTTATTTATTCCCATACAAATTATTATTTTACAGTATATATCTTTAAGTATAGGGCCTGTTTGATATGAGAGAAAAACATTGAAAAGATTTGATATGAGAGAAAAACATGAAAAGAAAGTTAATTCCAAGAAATGATATTCTCTCAATCTCATTCCTATATTGTTTGATGTTACTTTAGAAAATTGAATTTCATCAATAATAATAGTTGGGGATAATATATTTTGATTCACAAATATGAATGTGAAAATACAAAAATTAGTAATCTTTATTTAAGAAATTAATTAAGGCATTATTTCAATATTTATTTAAAACAAATAAAAAATCTTAATTTTTTAAAAATAAAAATAATTATTTTTAAAATAGTTTAAATATTTATTTTAAAATTATTTTTTTAAAGTAAAGAATTTTTATTTAAAAAAAATAAAAAATGTTTATTTAATAAAGAATATTTATTTAAAAAATATAAAAATATATTATTTAAGAAATAAATCTATTATTTTTAAATAAAAATATATAATTAAAAATGTTAGATTTGTCCAATTATCTAATATTACAATAAGTGGAATTAAGTTGAATTGTTTCATTTGCTGAATAAATAATTCCTATATAATATTCGTTTTTGTTGAATTCATTCCCTATAAGAACAACATTACAAACGCAAAACAAAATAAAAATGTTCAAACTTTTAAGTTTTAACAACTTTATTACTGCTATTTTACAAACCATCATTCTTTAGAGCGATCTGAGTATTATATGATACGACAAACATTCTTTAGAGATCTTTAAAACATAGTCACAAACATCATTCACTTCTTCAGAGAATGAAAGGGGGTTGAGTGAGTGGAATGTTTTTTTTTCCAGTTAGCTTGCCGATTTTTATCATTTATTTTTTTGAATGTAAGCTTGAGGTGGGTGATCCCCACACTCAAGAGTAAAAATTATATTAATAATAAAATAGAAAAATTATAATTAGCTCAAAGACATTTTTATCATTTATGGCTTTTGACTAGTTTTTTTAGAAAATTTGAAGATGACTTTAATATCCCTCTTCCAAATGAAAGTTTATATATATATTTAAAAATTATTCACATTCCTAATTTCTATTTCTTTTTTATGAATGCAAGCTTGAGTAATTTCTATTTCTACTAGTGGGACCCTTGCTCAGCTTCGGAATTCACTGAATATAATTTATTTAAACATTATATTTTATATTTTTATTTTGTAGGAGCAAACAAAAATTATTAATAATAATCTTATAGATTATTATAGATTATCAAAATATGAAAAAAATGACAAATGTGTAAAAAGATTAAATGAAGACAATAATGAAATTGCCCATAATTTGGACCTGTACAAAATATAAATTACATGTAAAGAATCTCTGATTATAATATATTCTATTGTGAGAATCATATGAAGATATTATGATAATAATGATTATGCTAAAAATCATATTGTGATGTTATTATCAAAAATATTGTTCTTTTATGTTAAATTCATGCACTTTTTATTGCTAGATATATCATTTTTAAAAGATGATACAACCGTAAAAAATATCCTTAAAATATGACACGTCACATTTAATCACACAAAATAAAAAAGAGTTATCATGCCTAACATTTATTTTTGTGGTTTTTTCCATATCTATTTACTGTTTAATTCCATCAAGAGAAACTAATGCCTCTATATACATGTCATTATAAAAATGGCTATCATTGCATTCATAATTGTGCAAATTTTTATTTACTATTTCTTTATATATAATTTTTAAACTCATATATTATTTTTTTTATGCTCATTTTGTTATACATATTCTTTGTATATATACACTTTTTTCTTGAATATACTCATTATATAGACATTTTTGTTTTGAAATATGAACTGTGTGCAAGCTATAGTGATCTTTATCAAAAATAAATATTTAGTTTGTAGATTAATTGGACCCATTGCGATTTATGTGTGTGTTTACCTGTGGCTCTATATCATATTCCATTAAACAAATATATATTTTTTTGATATTGAACGGTATATTTCTTTACCATAAAAAGGACCCTCAATATGGATTGAAATAACAATATTACCACTCACGTTTCTATGAGCAACATAAATAAAATATGAGGGACATCTAGTGTAAAAAAGTTGAAAGTTATGGACATTTATTAAATGAAAAAGAAACCAAATAGAATGAACTCATTATTATATGATCAATTATACAATAAGTATTACATTTGCTTTGAGAACTTATTTCACTTGTCTAGTTATGCAGTGCACATAAAATTAGAAAATACGGCATAATGGGGCCCACCTATTTGAAACAACGAAATTATAAATTGATGTGGCCAATTATGTGTTGGGTTTTATTTGGACTGGACTCAGACAACGAGCTGCTTTGTTTTGTTTCAATTTAAATAAGGGGAGTTTATAATTAAGATTAATTTGATACACAATTAAGCACAATACTTCCTTGTTTCAGTCCAAAAAGTGGAAATGAACCGCAATATTGGACTGAAACTTTCTGAATTATGCATCCGACATATGAATTATGCATGTTTCCCAAACTTTCTGAATTATCTCTCTTCTTAAGGACTGTTGCATAAAATACTCAATCCAGCCCTTTTTTGTAAGTTATGCCAATATATCCCAATTCTCTCATTATTCTTTCTTTTTCTGGGGGCTTCTTGTAAATTTGCAAAAAAAAAAAAAACTTGACCTTACATTTTTGAAGCACTGGTACAATGCTTGGTTTGGTACAAAATGTACCAATAGGATGCTTGTACCAGTGGTTAAATTTTCCACTTTTTAGGGTCTTTATTAATTCTCTCTCTTTTAGGGTCTAGTTTGCAAATTTCCAAGAATCCTAACTTGCCTACACAATCATCATCCATTGGTACATCATTTCGTACCAACACAAAGTTGGTACCAGTTGGTATATTTTGTGCCAAAATAAGTTGGAATTTTTCCGATTCACCCCCTCGACACATTAGAATTTTCAGATTATATTTCTCAAAGATTTTGGAATTGCTTATTTTTCCTCAACGGTGATTTCGCAATCATCAAATTCTTCCATGGAATTTTCTTAAAGTCCTTCTTTTTCAGGGGGTATTTTGCAAAAAAAAAAAAAAAAAAAAAAAACCTTTTTGTTCACTTTTCAGAATTTCTGGAATACAATGAGCATAAGTCTCATCTCTTAGAGACAATTTGAACTCCATAGTCAGTAAGCTACATCAAAGGCCGGATCAGTAGCTCGATCCTTGACTTGTAGTGCTTGATCTCCAACTGAACTTGCAAGGACTTGCATGCAGGTCAGTAACTTTTCAAATAAATATTGACATATTTAGGGTTATATTTTGAAAGGTTAACTTTAAGGTTATTATTTTATAGGCGTATGAGTGTTGGTGAAGCGACCTGGCATGTGGAAGACCTTGCTCGGTGTTATTTCTCTTATTTCTGGCTACATAATTATCTGTATGCAAAAATAAAATAAAATAGTCAAAAAGATATATCTTTTGTGAATTTTATACAATTATTTTTATTACAAAATCTGCAATAAACCCCCTGCATTATGCCTAAATTACACGAGAGCCCTATTTTTCTAATAATGTATTTACTATTTTTTGCATTTTCTTAATAATATGTTTTTCTGCAATTTAGGCATAATGCAATGGCTCGTTGCATTATACTGGTTTGCTGAAGTGAAAACAGGGCAAAATAAGCCTTGCATTATGCTTAAATTGCAAAAGAGGCTTTTGTTTATAATATGTGCTTTTTTACTTGAAATTTTTGGTAATTCAAGAGCTTTCTTACAATTAGGCAGAACATGAGCTCTTTGGACGGGCGTGGGAGCAAAGCTGGCAAGAGACTTTCGGGTTCCTTTTTCTACCATTGGCCGCTCTACTCTTGAAGCTGTAATTAGTTCTCATTTTTCCTTTATTTAACACTTTATGCATTATATATATTTAAAACTCCTATATTCTGATCTATAACACATTGATTGAGAAAAAACTCTACAGAAAAAAATCCCTCACCCTCTTATGCTAATATAAATAATAGATAAACGATGTTGTTATGTGTATGTAGTGTAATTGTATGTTAGTGAAAAAGTAAAGACTTTTTTTGAAGTTTCCAAAAGGTAGGGGTTTTGTGTAAATAAGAGATAAAATATAGGGGGTTTATTGTAAAAGTTCGGTAATATTTTTTTTTTGAATGAAGAGTTTGGTAACAATTTTTTTTTGTAAAGAAAAAAAATGAGGATTCTTGCTTTGTCTGGTGCTTTTCATAGCTCCACAATGACCAATCTGTATGATATAGTTGAGAACCAAGCCAACGAAAAATAAATCACTGGTCTCATTAAATGAATACTAAATTTTACAAATTGATACATGTATGTCTTCTTTTTTGATGAACCAATAATGGGATGCTTTGATCATAATACCAACAGAGGTACAAATATGTGATACGAAAAAAAATAATAGGAGATGATGATAGCTAGAACTTGACAGTGATTTGGTGTCACTGTCATCCTGACCAATGACCAAAAGGTAGGCATACCTGATATTTCTTATGTTGTATAGGATCGTAAGTGCTATACTTCATTTTGTGGAGTAATATAACAACATATTATTTTTTATTTAGTAGGGTAATAGCACATTGTTTTCCTTTTATTTGCTTTAATTTTTAACAGGCCAAAGTTCAATTCAGATCATACTACATTTAAATTTATAAGATTAAAGAATCTCTTCATCATGCCCGTTGAAGGCAAATTTTCTCCAGATTTCTTCTAATAATATATTTTTTTATTCAAAGCATGATTTTAAAATTGTAATAGATGCATTCCACTGTTTGTTACTTGTTTTGCTTTTTCATTTCCAATTGCATTTGGATTTGCATTTGCATTCGAGACTAGCTAAAACTAAAATGGGTTTGGAATCCAAAGGATTGATTTCTTTTCGTTGTCTGATTGAGTGATATGGTTTAAACTCTTTGTAAATTAGTTTAAGTTTCTATACCGCTTCTCATGTTATATATTGATGCAAAATGTTTATTGAAACACCCAGCGCGGGTATTACCCTAGTCTCTCTTATTTTAATATTATTTTTTAGAGTAATTTCAAACTTAATTTATTTTTATAAAATAATAATTAATTATTATATTTATTTTAATTAGTTGCTAGGTGCTACTGAACATCTTCTTGATCTGGTAATTACCTATCAAACTTTATTGTATAACATAATATTAAAATCTGAAAATATTGTATAATTTAATATATAGGTAAAGGTTCTGTTGGTTGTATTGTGGAGTACACAAGATCATATTTTCATATTATGAAGCTCTAACGAGCGTGATGGGGCGATACCTCTCCACGGCTTTCAGTGACGATAACCTCTCCACGGCTTCAATGACGATACCTCTCCACTTGTTACCTCTCCACGTGTTACCTCTCCACTTGATTGTTACCTCTCCACTGTTACCTGTTATCTCTCCACGTGTTACCTCTCCACTGATTGTTACTCTCCCTGTTACCTGTTACCTCTCCACTGTTACCTGTTACCTCTCCGCGGTTACCTCTCCACTGTTAACTTAATAAGTCACTTTTTTATCTTCTCATGTTGATATTTGCTATAATTTGAAGTAACATTTTCATTTTTGGGCAGGGATGATGGATAGAGACTGAACATGACGTTTCTTATTTAGTTTGGGAAGTTTTGAACGGAGGACTTAAATAGTAAAATAGAGATTTAAGGGTCTGACATTACATTACCGCCATTAAAGCAACATCTCCTCAAGATGGAACTGAAACCCTAGATATTGTAGTAGGTATAAAAATTCACTTTTTTTCTATTTTACCCTTTATAAAGTTAAAATGTTATTAACATGTTAATAAATTCATTAAGAAATAATGATTTTACCAACGACCACTTATTATTTAAAAAAATAATTTAATCATATTTTGTAGAACTTAATTGAGCAAATCTGATTAAATATATTTTTAAAATTTTTTTAGGTGGATCTTTGCCTAAGTGATGGAACCTTGGCCCGGGCAGCTGTACCTAGCGGCGCCTCAACTGGTAAAATTTTATTCTTTCTTGATATTTAATTATGATATAATTATGAAGTTAATATGTATTTAAGATTAATTCTTATTATCTCATTTTATTAATTCAAAGGTATCTATGAGGCTTTGGAATTGAGAGACGGGGATCTGACTACCTTGCCAAAGGTGTTAGCAAGGTTTGTTTTCTCTCTTATGTTTATTATTTTTTCCCCCAGTTTTAAACAATTTTATATTAATTCTGATTTTGTTTGTTAATCTTTTGTAGGCTGTAAACAATATTAACACCATCATTCCACCTGCTTTGATCGGCAAGGTATTAAATCCTATTTCTATCAAAATTACTAAAAATAACTATAGTTTATCACATTATAAACTTTTTTGTTTATTCAAATTTGCATATTTTTTTAATTTCAGGACCCAACAGAGCAGAGCAAAGTGCATGATAATTTCATGGTTCAAGAGCTTGACAGAACCAAGAACGAGTGGGGTGGTGCAAACAAAAGGTATAACGAAAATTATATAGAGTTATACAGATATATCATGTCAAATATTTATTTCATTATATTTATAAACAAGCAATTTGGAATATTAACTCTTGTTTTGTTTTACTTTTCTAAATCTTGGTGCAAATGCCCAGATTGGGACAGCGGTGCTATATGGTGACCGGCGTTCCATCTCTAACCCTAGACGACGATGCCGACTCGACACATTCTCTAACCCTAACCCTAGTTCAGACAGCTCTTTCTTTCTCTTTCTCTCTTCGATATTTAGAGGCTGATTTAGGGTTTGTAAGGGCTGATTTGGTCAATAGTTTCAGGGATTAGGGTTAGTATGGATTTTTCGGGATTAATTAACCAAAATCGGCCCTAATAAGGATTGAATTTGACTGATTCTGATGTTCTTAGGGCGGATTTGGACTTCTTTGGGTGCGATGATTAACACTGGTTTATACTTTTTCGGGCTAATTTTCAGCTAATTAAATAAATTTTGATTATTTGGGTTGATTGAATTGTTGTTATTATTTTCTTCTAGTTTTTAACGTTTTTCATTTTCTGAGTTTTGAAATTGGATTTTTGATTCTTAGGATTTGAAGAATATAAAGAAACAATTCATGAATTGGCATGTACCAGTCAGTATGTATACTGGATAGTTAGGAGAATGCGCTAGATATGGTCTACTCACTTTTCTGAAGGCGGTTGATGCAGATGTATCAAGGTATATTTTTGCGAAATTTGAGGGTGCATTGTGCAAGAAGTCAATTTAAATATTGTTAATATTTTTTGTTAAATTTTTTGTGTAGATGAAAGAAGCACAGAGCAAAGATGGGATATTGGTCTCAACAAGAAACGTGTCACATTGTATTTGCGAAGGTTCCTTCATTAAAACCAAACTTTAATAATTTCATTTCATATTTTTGTGGGTGAAGTTTGTAAATCATAATTAATTTGGATTGTAATAATGATTTAATGAATTCTTAGGAGGATAGTGAGCTGAGATTGGTAGCTGGAGATGAGTTGAGGCTGAGATATCCCGGTGACCGCACTCATCCTGCGTGTCTGTTAGTCGTTAGTCACATGGTAAACATCTTTTTTCTTTATTTTTAAAATTATTTTCCTCCATTAAATGTTAATATGATTATTTCAGGTAAAGCTTACAGCTGCAGAGGAGGTTGCATTTGAACTCCCTAGCATTTGAACTCCAAGCTAGCAATTAGTCATTCTTGTCAATGTATTATATGATGTGTTGATGTTGTTTTTTTGGTAAATTTTAGGGAGTGCCAGTGGATTTAACACACGAGTTCAGTTTGGATTTTGTGTGGAAAAGTACGAGTTCCGACCGCATGCAGACCGCCATGACAACCCTTGCTGTTGATGAGAGCAGCGTCAGTAGGTAAGCATACTAATAGTAATTCTTAACGTAATAATTATAACAACAGTAACAATGAATCCCTTTGCCGGGATGAAGCATCTCGATGTCGCCGGGGGAACTGGTATGCTTCCCATTATTCAATTCATTATCCCCTAAACCTCTAAATTGAATCCAAATTCCTTTTTATGGTTTGGTCAGGTGATGTGGCGTTCAGGGTTCTGGACAGCATAAAAGGCGTCAGCAGAAGAGCCACCCAGATGGAACTAAGTGAAGAAGACGAAACACAGCATAAAAAGCGTCAGCAGAAGAGCCTAACATGCTCTCTGTCGGGAAGAAGCGAGCGGCCGATGGAGGATTAGGGGATGAGAGTTGCTTGAATTGGGTCCAAGGAGATGCGGAGAATCTCATCCCTTTTGAGGACGGATCCATGGATGGCTATACGATTGCTTTTGGGATCCAAAATGTGATGCACATTGAAAAGGCCCTTTCTGAGGCCAACATGGTGCTGAAGAGGGGAGGCAGGTTCCTCTGCTTGGAGTTGAGTCATGTCGATACACCTCTCTTCAAGCAATTGTCAGTCAAATCATTTCTTATTTAATTCAATTCTTGCTACTGCTAACTAGAGTAGAGTCCTAACGTAATTGAAATTGTTGGACAGTTATGATTACTATTTATTTTCAGTGATTCCGGCCAATGGGAGAGCTCGTTGCTGGGGACAGAGACTCGTACCAGTACTTGGTCGAGAGAATCCGTCGCTTCCCTAAACTCTATCGATTCTCTTCTTTTTCCACAAAATATAATGTGATATACTGAAATGAATATGTTTAGAAAGATGTGTGTCTTGTGTAGGACAAGTTTGCTCAGATGATTGTTGTTGCTGGCTTTGTCAAGGTCGAGTACGAAAATCTTGTCGGTGGAGTTGTCGTGATTCACTCTGGATTCAAACTCTAATTAATATCTACAAAACTCGCTCTGCTTTCCGTTCGTTTTTCTTTCTTTGCCACACACTAGGTTTCATCCATGCTGCTATGTTTGTTTTGTTTTGTTTTGCCAGCTTAGTAGCTTAGCAAACACTTTTTGGCATTACATTTACTTTTTCCGGTTACCTTGTATTTGGACGGATGATAAATAATAATACCTAACATATTCACATAGGATTTAATTAATCAGATATTTCAACCATTTGTTTCAGAGAACTTTTGTACAAATGTTCTGTATCATTTTTTTCTTCTTTCTTTCTTTTCAAATTTTAATCCTACGTGTTTCCTCTTCAAAAATGTTAAAATGATCAAAACTTTGTTTCAAAAAAATACATGCAGTTTCTATTTTCTCTCTGAATTATTCTCATAATTAAAAGCCCGTGGGCCTTTAAGAGAAATAGATAAGAAAACAATAGTTTGGTGACCATCCAGCCCAATTTGACCTCCCTCCTCTCCTCCCTCCGTACACTTACAACAGAAGCAGCTGAAGAGTGAACACTCGAATTCTATTCTTTTTTTGAAATTCAGATCGGATCCTCCCTCGTTTCTAATTCTAACCCTTTCGTTTCTTCCCCTCTCCAACAAATCAATCGAACAAATCACTCCAAACAAATCACTGAACGGCAGTGCTAGGAGGGAATGGCTAGCGTGAAGGACATGCATGCCGCTCCGTTGAGGTACGCCCGTCGTAAGAAACCTCTTCCTTTCCTTAGGCTTAGATCGACAGCAAATATGAACAGGATCTACTTGTTTCAGTCCCTGTTGTTTCGTATTTATTTTGCAAAGGTTAGATTGGAATTAGGGACCTTTGAGTTTGTCTGATCCTTCTGTTTCAATCCGTATTGTTTGATCAGTGAAAGTGATACTTACAATTAACACATTCTTGTCAATGTATGTTCCAGTTCTGATGACATTATTAAATAGTCATCTTGTGTTGTTCAATTGTTTTAACTTGTCAAGAGCTCAAAATTCATCCGCACAAATTATCGGAATCTCCACGCTCCAATTCCTCTCTATTAATTTCACAAATTACATTTACATTTCGATCTCGTCTTGCCGGACGGGACCCATGTGGACGTGAAGCTCGGCCATCCCCTCGTGGATCACCATTAGTGGACGCGAAGTAGATGAGGGTTTAAGTGTCGGATGGGTCTCACGTGGATCGCCATTAGTGGATGCGAAGTTGATAAGGTTTTAAGCTCGTCCATCCCCTTGTGGATAACTGGGGAGTTTCCGAAGGTCGGCCCGTCTCAACATCGCGACCAATCATAATATTACAAGAAAAGCTGGAGGAGGAAAAAACCAACTTTGACCTATGCATTCACTCAGACTCTTCAAATGCACAGGCTATTTATCACTAATGGATCTTGTTAAAGGTCAGTTTTATTTTATTATACAGTCTAACTAAATAATCCCTGTTAAATTTAGGTTGCCTTCAAAATTCTTCTAAATGTTCTATTATTTATTTCAAATAATGTGTTAATTAATGCAAATGTGAAGGTGGCGGTAAAGAACAAAAATTCTATTGTAAGGTCACTGACACTTAAATGGTTGACTTTTTGTATTGAGAGCGAGTAATAAAGCTACAATTCTTAAATTGCACAAGGATTATGTGCCTATTTGCATGGAGGTAATAAATCAATCTCATTTATCACTTCCAAAAAAAAAAATCTCTCATTTTTAAATTTTCTACTCTTTGTCACTCCTCTTGTGATTTCTCTCTAGTGCTTGAATGATGGAACACCTGAAGTGAGGTGCATCTTTTTCCGCTTTGGCCGCTATTGCTAAGGTATTTTATACAAAAAAGGCCTATTTCTTGATTTTTCCTCAAAAAGTCATAATAATTTATTTTTCTAAGAATGTTGCCTTGGGGCTACTTGAAAGATCGATTAGATCAGGTGGATCAAGCAATGTAGTAATGTTTATTCTTAATATTCAAAAGGATATATATGACCAATATTATTATTTTGATTGAAATATGAGTGTTACTATCATTATAACCTTTTCTTTTTTATTTATTTTTCCAAGTTCGTGATGGTATAGTGAGAAGGTCAGCAACAAGCATGCTTCGAATCAAATGTTAGTAGCATACTATAAACTAGTCTTAATAATTTAGTTACTATTTAATATAAATAATGCAATTATATTTAAACTCCTTTAATTTCCTTGCAGCCGGCAAGTAAGAAAACCGACACTTCAAATATGGTGGGCCTAAAAAGCTGAAGCAACGGGCACACTTCAAACCGACACTTCAAGTCAATGCCATATTCCATGGCTTCAATGACGATACCTCTCCACGGTTCCCTCTCCACTTGTTACCTCTCCACGTGATACCTCTCCACAGTATCTCTCCACGTGTTACCTCTCCACTTGTTACCTCTCCACTGTTACCTCTCCACGGTTACCTCGCCACTTGTTACCTCTCCACTTTGTTAACTCTCCATTGTGTTACCTCTCCACAGTTATCTCTCCACTGTGTTACCTCTTGCACCAAAATTCAGCTTTAATTAATTAATTATTTAATTCAAGAAATTATCAACAAATATAAACAAATCGTAGTTTTAAACATGTATATATATTGCAATATTGTATATTATGATATCACGGTTTTGACCGTGTTAAGATGTTGTAATAAATACATAAGATGAGCACGGTTATAACCGTGCTATTATAATTACGTAAACATGGTTTAAATCATGAAAATAAAACCGTATTACGTTTACACACACTTTCGAAACCGTGTGTATATAAATGCTTACCATGGATTAAGATGCCACGGTTCTATCACGGTTTCAAAACCGTGAGAAGACGTATGTTACCACGGTTTGGACCATGTATACTGCAAGAAAAAACATGGTTAAGAATGTATTTTGTTGTAGTGATAATATATTATAATAAGGTTTGTAGGATATATAATATACAATAATGTTTGTAGGATATAATATATAAAAGGTTTCTAGTATAAATGACGTAATAACATAATATATTCCTCACTATAATATCTAAGCAAACAATAATCGATTCTCTTCCAAAAAACAAAAAAGAAAAGTATCATAGAAAAGGCATATACTTTTGAAAAAGAAAAAGAAATGCTTGCGAAAACAAAGAAAAAGCAACAAAAGGAAGGAAAACATATTGTATGAGCCATGGACAAAAAGTGTGTTTACAAGAAAGCGGAAAGATGAAATCATTTCGGTCCAGCGTTGCGTGGTCTCTTCAATTTTGACGTGACACAAGTCGGGTCCGATTCGAAACAGAAATCTAATTCGTGTGTTACAGCATTTTTATTTTTATTTAAAGAGATGGAGACATTTGAATTGACATGAAATGTGCTGTGATATGATGTACCTTTTTCTGAATTTTAAATAAATCTGTATCATATTGCACAAGGAACAAAGGGAAATTTACAAAAAACCCCCTTTCTTTTTTGAATATTACAAATAACCCCCTATATTTTCGTTTATTACAAATAACCCCCTGTCAGAAGAAGATTTCTTTCAAATACCCCTTACATCACTATTCCATCCATTCCAAAGTTAATTATTTTTAAAATGACGAAAATACCCTTATGTATTATTTAATTAACAAATTAATTAAATAAACAAACAAAATAAATTAAATAAAAATTGTTAAACACATAAAAAACAATTCATTAAAAATAAATAAAACTAATTAAAAAATAAAAATAATTAAAAATAAAAGGTTAAAATATAAAATAATTAAATAGTTAAAAATAAAAAGTAAAAAATAACTCAACAACAATTAATTAAAATAAACAAAATATACATAATTAAAAATCTAGAAATAATGAAACAAAATATAATAATTAAATAAATAAATAAAAATTAAGTAACGATAAAAAATAAAATTATAAAATTATAATTAATATTATAAAATAAGGAAATTTACAAAAAAAACCCTAACTTATTTGAATATTATAAAATACAAAAAAATTAAAAAAATAAAATAAAATAAAATAATAGAAGAAAAATTAATTTTTAAAAATAGTAATAATTATCGACACACACAACTCTATTTATTATAACATAGTGTAAGTGCCTAATGCATTAATCGACACGGTGCAACATTCAAGTCAACACCATATTGTCCCGAAAAGACTTAAACTTGGTTAGGCTTTTTCGGGACAATATGTATGGACCTCGAATGTTGGATTATACCGGTTAATGCACTAGACACTTATACTATATTATAATAAATAGAGTTGTGTGTGTCGATTATTATTACTATTTTTAAAAATTGATTTTTCTTCTATTATTTTTAATTTTTAATTTTTAATTTTTTAATTTTTTAAATTAATTTTTTTTTGTATTTTATAATATTCAAATAAGTTAGTGTGTTATTTTGTAAATTTCCTTATTTTATAACATTAATAATAATTTTATTATTTTATTTCTATCTTTACTTAATTTTTATTTATTTATTTAATTATTATATTTTGTTTAATTATTTCTAGATTTTTAAATATGTATATATTTTTTATTTTAATTAATTATTATTGAGTTATTTTTTACTTTTTTATTTTTAACTATTTTATTATTTTATTAACCTTTTCTTTTTAATTATTTTTATTTTTTAATTTATTTATTTCAATTAGTTTTATTTCTTTTTAATGAATTTTATTTTTTAATGAATTATTTTTTATGTGTTTAACAATTTTTATTTAATTTATTTTTTTACTTATTTTTATTTAATTTATTTTGTTTGCGTTTTAGTCATTTTTAAAAAAATTAACTTTGGAATGGATGGAATAGTGATGTAGGGGGTATTTGAAAGAAAACTTCTTCTGACAGGGGGTTTTTTGTAATAAACGAAAATGCAGGGGTTTTTTTGTAAATTTCCCAAGAACAAATGGGCATGAGATAAGAACGGTGCGTTTGAGTGAGTGTGTGTTAGTTTGCTAACTTGCCCTAAGTTTTGATTTATAAATTTTGTGATTTAGTTAAGGTGTCTGTATTAATTTGGAGGCTTCTCAGCTCCGATTCATCATGTTTTAGTTACTACAACCATTTAGAGTACTGTTTTCGAATCCCTTGTAGTGTTTTCATTTCTTACTCCTCGCGATGTAAAAACTTTTTTATTTGATTAACAAGGCCGGTCCGGCATTTTTAGAGGTCCTAGACGAATTTTTCTTCGTGATGTTAGAATTTTGAAAATATCCTTTGAAATGACAAAATAAATATATATTTATGGTATCAACGGAAAAGTGAATATAGAATAAATAGGAAAAATAAACATTTTATTAAAATTAGAGGCAAAGATGATGAGATGAAAGCAAATTAAATTGAAAAAATTACGAAGACCAAAAGGAGTTACTTTTTTCCTTTTCATTATTTATTTATGAATTTTATCATTTTATGTTTCTTTTTTCTATTTCTTTCTTTTTTATTCTATTATTCTTTCTTTTGTTTCATTTTCTTTCCTTATTTTTTTCTTGCTGGTAAGTCTTTTGTATTAAAGAGCATATTAATGCCTACATTTAAAGCATGAGTCCATGTTTTAAAAGCAAAAATATTAATATAGATTTGGTACTTCTTTCTACTTAACTAATTTGGGCAATTATACCAGTATTAACATGTCACATCTTCCTATGTAAAAAGTAAGTACAATTAAAATATTAAAAAACAAAACAATATTTTTGCCTCTTCAATTCTTCCCTTTCTTCTCCAAATTTAACTTTTTCACGGCTTAACCTTTCGGCTTTCATGAAAGCAAAGATAAGAAGAAAATAAATTTGTGAGGCCCTAAATTTTGAGAGGACTTAGGCGGCCGCCTCTCCGGCCAACATAGAGGGTCGGCCCTGTTGATTAAATATATAATAGTGGAACAGGCATTTCGCCTGCCAATAATTCATAAAAAAAAAATAATAATTTGGAGGCTTGTTTTGGGTTTAGGAATATTTTTTGTCATTTTGTGTAGAATTATCTTTCAGATAGATCTATCTAGTCCAGATCCTTTCAAATTTTTCAAGCTAATCTTGAAAATTTTGTTCTTTTTTAAATATATATATTGACATATTACTTTTAATGAATCTATTTAAATATTAATATATAAGTACTTAAAATTAGAAAAAAATATTCGGAGTGCTCAGCTTTTGGAGTGCCCAAAAGCACACACTGTTATAACCCGTAGTTTTTATGAATATTCATCCTGGGCATTTTCATAAATTCGAATATTTTAATAATTTCAAGTCTATTTTAAAATCTCAATATTTTATGAAATGATATTTTTGATAAATTGAAACTTCATAATTTCTAAATTAATTATTATTATTATTATTATTATTATTATTATTATTATTATTATTATTATTATATTTAAAAAAAAATCATATTCATTGGATCAATGTTGGTTATTAACATCTAGATTAATGATTAATGTTCATTAGTGAAGAGTGATTAAATGCATTTATGGATGACGTCATATTTATTTCGGATGTATTTCATGTTTATATTATTTTGAAGTTTTGACTAGTCAAATGCACAAATTTATTAATCCGGTACATTCTCTTTGATTTTATGAGATGCAAGATTTTATCTCTATTAATGTCCATAATTATTTGAATCAAGAAATCCATTCTTCGATTTATATTTAGTTCTCCATATCATAATAAAACTATAAAATGAAATTCTTTTTCCAAACAAAATAACTATATTTCAACAATCATGATGAATTGGATTTTCGAAGCCTCATTTTGTCAAGTCATGAGTCTTTTGAGGTAAGGATTCTTGCTCGTATATGTTTTATCCTTAATTATTTTAATATTATAATTATAATTATTAGTAATATTAATAAAAAAGTATTTCTTTGACATAAGTAGAGCTTATATGGCTCAAAGAAGGTATTTTTAACAAGTCATAAAATAAAACATTTGAGAATAATTTATTTTGAAGAAAATATTTTTTTGTATGTGGGATATTGTGAGATGTGTGAAAAACTGATAGTAGGGTAAAATACAGCCGTACTTGGTGGGTGGAAGTCAATGCCGCTGATTTGTGTAGGTAAAAAACCGTACTTAGTAGGTGGAAGCTAGGGCCGCCAATCACCCAATAACGAGCTCTGAAATATATGTATTTGTGGCTTATTCGATGCCACGGAGCATCATCTAGTGTTTATATGTGTGAGATGACAAATGAAAAAGAAATAGATATCCCAAAGACAAAATTTTACTTTTGTATGATTATATTCACTAAAATGAATATTTTATATATGAATTTATATAATTATTTATTTTAATAGTATTAATTTTTAATTGTATGTGAGCATACCTTACTGAGTATTTTTGTACTTATTCTATTGTTTTTATAAAAATTCCCAGGTTCATTTAATGGGAGACTTGGGTTGAGCGTCATCGTCAAACTCGATAAAATAAATATAAACAAATAAATAAATGTAAGTGAAATAAATATTTTAGATATTTGATTTAATATATTCCTTGTATTCTTCTGCTGTAATACGATTTTTAGTGTCGTATATCATTCGAGATATACGATTGTTGCATCTCGGCTCTAAAATGGGACCGGGGTGTAACACACACCATACAGTTTTAGCTGTACGCATGTATATTTGTACTTAGATATACTTTTTGTGTTTACAAATATACCTTTTTGAAAATGTATTTTTTTATAATTTCACTATACCTTTTGTGTTTACCATTTTTTTTAATTTCATCGTACCTTTAATAATCGGACACTATTAGACACTCCAAAATGGTGGCACTCCATATCTAAACCCTTAAAAGTTAAAATTATATGTTTACATCTATTACTTAAAAATTATATGTTTGCATCTATTACTTTAGACGAAATTGTATATGTTAAGTGTAAATTTGAAAATTAAATCAAATTTGACTTTACCCCTTTTCATCGTCAAATTTGCCGAGCTGGAAAGAAAAGTGTCATGATTGTTTGATTATAGTTTGGTACTAGCACCATTGCTTTTTTAGTCCACCGTAAAATTTCATGTACAATTGCTATATTTTAGAAGGCATAGATGATATTTTTCTTTAAATTAATTTTTGAGTATTACAATAAGATAAGGAATCAGTGTCATTAAAGTGAATAAATCAACAAATTACTTCAAATTCATAGTAAGAATAAGAGAAAAATGATTTTAAGTTAGAATTTTTTTCGTATTATAGTATTTATAAAGACTGCAACAAAAATACTCCATTTTTGTCCTAAAATATTAATTATTTTTTATATTTGAATATTTGATAATTAGGTAGTTTAAATATATGGTAATTTGAATATCTGGTAGTTTAAATATATTAGATCACTTTTGAAACTAAAAATTCAAAGAAACCAAAAAGAAAAAAAAGAAAAATAGAATTACCATTTTGGAACCATAAATGAGAGCGAAACATAATTTTGATCACTTTTGAAAATGCAAAAACTTTTGTTAATTGCTTACCAATTTATTTATTTATGTTAATTCATATTATTTTTTATATTTACTTAATATTAAATTTTGATCTATAAAGCAAAAAAAAAAATATATCTCTCTAATTAATATATAAAGTGGTTCATTTAAAATAAAGCTAATACTCAAATGTATAGTATTCAAATAATTTGTTATTTTTATAGTATATATCCATACCCTATTAATATTTTGTTGGTAATTTTTTAAAATTTTTCTTAGAAGTTGTTATAATATATTAACTCCGTCATGACAAAAAGTTAAGTGTTTAGAAAAATAATACAGATACATATCCGTTTAAATATCTGAAATGAATCAGTATTTTGTATCCGTAGCCAACAATATCCAATTTTTTTTTTGAGCTTTAAGTAGGACGGGTTAATCTCGTACCCAACATTTCATTCATTCAATAAAAAAGCCGAATACAAATATCCAAATTTTGTTCGTATCATATGAACTAAATTCATATTTGGAGCTATTCACGTTTGTATCTGCATTGTTAATATTTTAAATCTTTATTGAGAATATATTTTTTTGACTTTTGTTTATTGTGTTTATACTATACTATAAATTTCTTAAGACAACTGTAGTATTTATTGTTGACTAAATTAATATTATATTGTGTAATAATACTATTTGGATATACATATTGTTATTATCTAAATTATAGTATAATTTACTTTTTCAGTAATATTATAGTAATTTCAACACCCAAAAGATTTGCTAGTTGCTTATAAATTCTAACTAATAAGATATGATATTTTGTAAAAAAAGAGTTATTAATGAATTTAAACATGTGCATGAAAAATATATCCAGTTTGTACAGCAGTTGGATATGTATATAGGGCATGATATCAGAATATTGAATACAATTGTATTTTTTAGTAGTAGTTATTGACATAACATCGGATATACTTATTCCCCACTTGATTGCTGGTGCGAAAAATGAACTATAAAATAAAATATACAATTCAATTAAATTTAAACAGTTATTTTTTAATGTGCTTGAGACTTTTGATTTAATGTGCTTGAGACTTTTGAGAGAGAGACGGAGAGAGAATAATACTAGATTTTTAAATGTCATAACATAGAATAATACTCCATACTTGTTGTCAACTTTTCAAGCTTACACGTCACATCCACAATACAGCTACAGCCACCCAAAGCTTTTGCAATGTCAAATCGTAATCTTTTGTAAAGATTTTTTCCTCCTGACCGACTTGTCTCTCATTTTCCTCAGAAAATACATCTTTTCTTGGAACTCTAGTACTCGCAGGCGGGAAAGGGAAGGCGAGAAAGGAGAGACTAACAGGCGAGTATAAAGTGAAGCTCAATTCACCTTCGTGCATGGGAGGGTAAGCGAAGAATAGACCTTCCTCTGTTCGCCAGCCATGCTGATTACAACCACCCTCTGTTCGCCTAAAGTTACTTTTTTGTTGTTGATTACGGAATGAAAGACGGGGATGGTGGTGGTAGTGGCGAGGTTGAGGATTTCTTACCGGGAGGAAATAAGCGGTGGTACTCTTTTGCTTTCTTTCTTTCTTTCTTTCTTTCTTTCAAGTTACGTTAGGCCATTAGAGAACGGGAGAAGAGGAGAGGGTTTCTTGCTCTCCTACTTATTTGGTCCGCTGTTGAGCTTAGTTCTGAAAAAATATTAATTCATCAAATAATACAACACTCTACACTCTCTTAGTATTTATTATTTATATTTTAAATCAATTATAATCATATTAACCTCTAATTTGTTGGGTTACAGCGGAGTCGGATATTGTGTTTGATGACAGCCAAGAGCCAACTTGTTCATTTGAGTAACTTAATGGAGATTATTATATCGACCCATTTTTTGTAGTGAGTTTTTTTTGTCTTTGTTTACAAAATATGTTATATGTAAATTGAGTTATTTAACTCAGCATATTTAATTTCTTCTTTTTTTCAGGATAAGTTGGTGAGAAATCTATATTACAGGAATGGAGATTATTATACCGACCCACTCTTTGTAGTGAGTTTTTTGTCCTTGTTTACAAAATATTTTATATGTGACTTGAGTTATTTAACTTATCCTATTTAATTGGATAAGTTGGTAAGAAATATATATTACAAGTAAAAACATTATACACCATTTAGCATATATTATTATATTACTTGATATAAATTTATCTTTTGCACAACTTGTCATATAGTGAACAATTACATTGAGGTGGCACATGCTTATCGTGCTTCTCGCGTTGAGGTGGAGCTGTGTTGTGGATGATGATGTGATCAGATCTACTTATTATTCACTGCAAAATTGTAGGTATGAATCTTGATTCTTCTTTTCTATTTTTTTGGATTTTGTTGTGCATATGTTTTATCTTTTTCATGTTATTTTAAATATTGGTGCTTCTATTTAACCCTTTGTTTGAAGTAATATATTTGTAAATAATGGTAAATTTTATTTTGTATTTGTGAAATGCTGGTAAAATCTTTAAATTTGATGTATACCTAAAGCAATCGACATTCGTTAAGTATCTTTTTCTAATATTAGCCTCATTCTCAGACCTTCTTGCTTTTGCATGTTTACATATTTTTTTTGCAAATAATTTGTTTTAGTTGTATCATGTTTTACTACAAAGTTATGTTTCTTGATTTAAAAGAGGTTGTTCTTCAAAGGAGATAAAGGGTTGTTTCATGATGTATTTTTTTTTTATCATATTAACTTATTTTCTGAGGTACCAATGTTTGTAATTATGTTTTTGTTGTTTTGGTATTTGCCTAAATTGTATTTGTTTTATCATGTATATTTTTTATAATATTAACCTCATTTTTTGAGGTACAAATGTTTGTAATTATCTTTTTTGTTGTTTTGTTATTTGCTTAAAATGTGATTTCTTGGAAACGTGTTTTGATAACTTCCATTGTTTTACTTATCGGACTTGTTCTAGCAAGTTAAAAATCATATGAAGGATTGTTCTTTTACTTGTGATTCCTGGATTTCATCCAGTTTATAATACATATTTATTTTTGTTTGTCACTAAATCTTGATTTTAGATAAATTGCATTTGTTTTCAATTGAAAAGAATGGTAATGGCTTGTCTTGTTGTTTGCATGCAAACAAAATCAACAATACTTTCTAAAATATGTTGCACTTGAAATTCAACACAATTTTAGCTTTATCATATATTAGTTTCCGATCCCAGTTTTTTTAATTTTCTTTAAAAGTAAACCATGTATTTTATACTATTTGTATATTTAGATATAAATATATTTTAAATGATAGATGATTTTTTGTGTAAACAGTGGCATATTTGGTGTGGCCACCCTAAGCCCCTGTTGAATTTAATGCCCAAATATTTTGTACTGAATTCTATTTACCAATTTAGTCCTTACTTTTAGCTAAATATTTTTTTTATTTCTCATTTCAGATAGAAGTATTTTTATTTAAACTTTAGATATTTATTTATTTATGAAGTACTCCTTTTAGGGATTTATTGGCATATATTCTTAAGATCTAGGAATTTATTAAATTTATTTCTTATGTAATGATATTTCACTATTTCCGCTTAGATTTGGTATATTACTGTTATTCGACTTTTTATTTATTTATTTGTTTGATTTTGGAGGGATAATCACTTTTATTTCACTACAACGTTCACTTATTTCAATCCAGTTTATAATACACGTTTATAATACACTGTATTTGAATGCATGGTGAATATAACAAGGGGAGAAGGCCTGAGGGTTCTCTTCAGTTTCTTTTCTCGCTTCAACTTTCTGAACATCATATATCATTATTTCTCTTAAACTCTAAACCCTAAATCCTAAATGAAAAAAATAGAAATAAAACGAAATTAGAAAAAAAAATGATTTTAATGTTGAAATTAATAGATTTCATTTGCATTGCTTATTCATGGCCCCAGTTGAACTGAGATTCATATTTACTCGTAGAATCTACAATTAATTAAAATATAATCCGTAATTCAACCTAGTTCTTTATATTGTTACTTATTCCGTGTTCATTTTTGCGAGGTAGAAGAAACGTCACCAACGCAAAGTGCCAATAGATGTGTGGTGGTTTTATTTTTCCAATTATGACTTGAGCGGGCTGGTATGTTGTAAATTTTTTTGTAATTTTTAATTATGCAAAATTTAGGAAATATAATTTCTTTGTGTTTAACATTTTGTTGCTCAGGAAAGGAATTCAGGAGTTCATTTTAGTGGGATATCCGTAGCCTGGAAATGGAAATTTATAGAAAGCACGGTATTTATTTAAATGAGGTGAGTTTAATGTTTTTTTTATATATAAAATATCTCATTTTATTTATTTTAATTTATGTATTAATATTGGTTGGCGCTATTGGGAGGGCTAAGCTTGCTGTGTTAAAGAGTAAATTAAATATTTTTCCATGAAATGACGCTTTTACCCACATTATTATAATCATTATTTGTTCTTTTTTTCTATTTCACATTTATGTTTTCTAAGTAATTTATTTTCTATGATATATAATTAGAAATATCTAATAAATTACATATAATCAACATTATATAAATCAATTTAAGTTTAAAAAAATTACAAATCAAACAAATCTTGTGCCTCCTCATTGAATTTTTATCAAACTAGTCCTTGATTATATCTACTAACAAATATAAAAAAAAACTCCAATTAATTTGTAGAAAAGTGCAAGAAATCCTTGACAAATTTTTGTTGAATTAAAATTAAATATTGTAAAAATATAATATTTAGTACAAATCACTAGATTACTTTTTCTTTTTTTAACGAAGAAAATTTATTATTAAAAATAGCATAATGCAGCAAACACAACCCTTCCAATAGCACCACCTTTAATATTTATTTGCTGTTGTTAGTTTTGGGGTGTGGTCCATGACATGATTGGATACTCGTATATGAAGCGTACATGAGGCGTTAAGTCAGATGGCTTCATAAATCAACAATCATTTGTAGGTAACATAAATTATCACAATGGTTTATCTTCTAAAAAAGAAAACATTTACACATAAAAGTACTTCAATAAACAAGTTTTTAAATATAAAGAGTTGAAAATATGTCAGAATACTAAAATGATATCATACAAAATGAGCGATAATTATTTTAAAAGTGAAATAAACTAGAAATAAATGGAACAGTAAAGTAAAATAGTATGTATTATTAAATGAGAAATATAGTAAGAAATATATAAAATTTTAATGAATTTATTATCATATTTTAGTTTTCCAATATTTATCTGTTGTCATTTAAGTTTTCCATTTTTTTTAATAAATAGTCTAATTTAAAAGATTTTTTTGTTATATATCTCATTTTAAAACTATAAAACATTTGAAATATTCTTTATTTCACTAAATTTTTAAATGAATTGTGGTTTTTAAAATACTTTTTTACAATTAAATCCTATATATGTTACGTTCAATTCCTATTCGGCTTGTTGATATATTATCTGTTATTTTTTTATTTATACTATGAATAATTTGATTTTGTTTACTTGAGTTCATTGCACTTATTTGAATTTTCCAAATTACTTAAAAAATTATTTTTTACATTAAAAATAATTAAATAACTTTTACTATATTTTAGTCACAATGTATGTTTTAAATTGGAGAAATTCGTAATTTTTGATAATATTTAATCTTTTAACTTTTAAATAAAATATTTTTAATTAAAGTAAAATAGATGCAGTAAGCCAAACTCAATATATGCATATGATAATTAACTTTAATTCTTTAGCATCTCTACACTTAACAAACACTACTTTAGCTTCATGAACATAACATAGTAAAAGTAATTTACTTGAATAAAAAATATTAATTTGCCACTTATAG